>JAJMBE010000068.1:0-65844 GCA_030565125.1 Candida pseudoviswanathii | reverse complement strand
TTGACATTTTGGCTCACTACAGTCTGTAGAATTGTGTGGAGTTGGGGTGAACAAATGGGGGTCACGTGGTGTGTAAGATTTGGTACTGGACAGCGCGAATAATTTTGTCCGCCTTAGTATGGAGGATTTTGCACCAGGCAGCACGAACAATTTTGTCTCGATTGGTGTGACCTTTTTTGTCCCAGAGATGCGAATAATTATGACCAGTTTCGTACAAACATTATGTGCGCAGTAGTGTGAATAAAATTGGCGCACTTGTATAAAAAATTATGTCCACTGGTGCGAAGAAAAAGTAAAAAGACTGTATTTATATTCGCCCCTTGTGAGAGGACTCTACAAACCATAAATGGGAACCGTAAATTTACTCAATTATATTTCTGGTAAGATGTAATTTGCTCAACGTCTCCCGCGGCGTGAGGTTCTTGTAGGGTCCCGAGCCTTGCTGTCGTTTCTGCTCGAGCTCGTTTTTCACGTTCGCGTCGAGGTTTCGTTGATACAATCGTTGTACTCTGCGCTCCGTCTACTCCGGCAACTTGTCTAAGCCATATTTTATCTATTCCATCAACTATTCACCGTTGCTCGTGCCGCCCATCCAGAAAAAAAAAACAAACCAAAAAAGTATTGTTCCAGATTCATGCTAAGAAAAAGGTGGTGACGGATTTAATTGTCGGATTTATTTTTGAGGAGGAAAAGATAAAAAAAATAGGAGACGAGGCACTCAGAACCAAACCTTGGAGTGGTAACGCCGTACACCCTTACAGGCATCGATAGAGATTGATGATGTGACAAGCTGTCAAGCACCCGAGCAGTTTGGTTTCTCTCTCGTAGTGTGAGTCTAGCAAGTTGCACATCGATATAGAACGGTAGCACATTGCATGGATCTTCTGCGATATCGGTGATTGCTCTCTGTATTTTTTTGAGTCCATTGTTTGTGAACAACATCCACAATCTTCGGGACAGAAAATGATTTGCACAATAATGTAGCATTACGCCATCTCAGCAATTGGTTCCTTCGTGAAATGCTTATAACTCGAGTAATTTTTCAATGGCAGAGGCAACTGAACTTGCTTGTCTTCGGAGAAAAGCTTATCACCCCAATTAATTATCATGATATGTGCGGCCATGTACCGCCAAATACTCCAAAATCCACAAAACCAATAGAGGAAAAAAAAAGCCTGGCCAGAACGACCAGTTCGATGCTTTCGTACTTTCTAGTGGGAAAAATTTTATCTATGGGAGACCCAAGTTTGGTGTGGATTTTCCCCAATACTAGAGAGCAATGCTCAAACATAACCTATGCATGGCTACCAAGGTCATACTGCTCATCGGGGTGGTACTATTCACAGTGCTCCCGTTAGCTATATCGGAAACCCAAGGAAGCACAGAAATCATGATCTACGACCACAATGTTAGATATGCTGCTCCCCTATTTAAGAGAGCATCCAAAGAATTGCCGTGGAGCGACAGAAGGAAGGGGGTGGTCAATGCCATTAAGCTGGAAACCACAGGATACTCTGCGTTGGTGGGTCTCCAAGAGACAGACTTGGCACAGCTACAGGACATCTTGCAACGACTAAACCAGGACGAGCCGGACGATCAAAAGTGGACATACTTTGGGCGAGGAAGAGGCGATGGGAAAGAAAAGGGAGAGTACTCGCCGGTGCTATACAAGAAATCGGATTGGAAGTTGATAACCGCAACTACAAAGTGGCTAAGCTTGACTCCCGACAAGCCCTCGAAGTATTCTGGTGCCGACAAGAACAGGATCGTCACAATAGCTACGTTCATGCATAACAAGAGCGGGAAGGTCGTCAACTTCCTCAACACCCATTTGGACCACAAATCAAAAGCAGCGAGAGAACACAGTGCCAATCTCATACTTCGCTATGTCAAATCCTTGCCGAGTAAGTACCCAACATTTTTGATAGGAGATTTCAACTCAAAAGAGTCGGATGAAGTGTATCGCATTGTGTCACGTGAGATGGCTGACTCTTCAAAGATTGCCGAGAACTTGGCTGGAGCTGAGCTAAACACGTTCTCTGGCTTTGGTGATAAGAAGATGTACAGCATCGACTTTATTTGGTTCTTCAACAGCACAAAGTGCTATTCAACCATAGTTCCTATTTACCACGCTGTCGTTGACAACTACATGGACAACGGATTCCGGTTCAGCGACCATCGGCCCATCGTAGCCCGATTTCTAATATAGAATGGACGTTGTCGAATAGACAAACCCCCGGCACCTGTGTGTAAAAAAAAAAGAACACCCGACAGCTCATCTGAAGAGTACCCCGAGATTGTTGCAAATTCTTGGTGTTGCAGATTTGATCGTAGTGCATCTGGACTTTGGGTCGTGTGAACAAGACCGACTTTTTTCTCTTCAGCTTTTTCTTTTTTCTTTTTCATTTCCCGCATTTCTTTCTGAGGGCAACAGGTTGGGAGAACGAAAGGAAAAAAAAAACGAACTAGCCAACCCGACGACCGGCCCTTTCCACTACACCGCATTGGCCACACCAATGATTCTGATACTTTCGAGGAGCAGCAGACGTTCTGCTGCCAGTATACTAAAACGAAGCATACCGCAGTTGCGATGCGGAATAACTAGAAATTTGCATGTGTCACGATACCTTCGCCAGCAGGAACCACGAGGTAATTGGGGCGATTCCATGAAGAGCCAGATGAATAAGGAAGCTCGATTTGAGCTTCAGTCGAAGCATGTACCTTTTAAGACGATCTATGCTCCTAACGATCCCTTTAGCATGCAATCACTTCGCAGGGAAGAGATTGTGTACAAGTTTATGTTGCAAGAATTTGAAGAAAAGTGTGCAGAGTTCAACTACATGCAAGACATCAGCACCTTGTATCCTGACTTGATCGATATCCTTTTGAGAGACATCAAGACCAAGTTTGAGATTAAGCACAAGAACTTGGGCGGGTTGTCTACTACTGAGATCTTATCTACGGTGGCGGTTTACTATGAGTTGCTGAACCAGAACTTAGTATGGAATGAAATGGAGTTCGACAACGCCAAGGTCCAGGAATTATTTGTGGCTTACCAAGAAGCGGATGGTGAGGCTAATGTGAGTGAACTCGCGGAAAAGTTCGAGTTAGATCCAAGGGTTGTCAAGAGCTGGGTGGAAATATTTGACACTCTCCAGTCAGTGCAATTTGCGGTGGGCAGTACTAAATCATTCCCGCTTTGCCCTCCTGAGTACAATTTCCTCTCGAGTGTGAAGGCATTTAAAGAGAAACTCAATGATCCTCAGTTTGGGAAAAAGCCAGACCTCTTCAGCTTGATGACTGAAATGCACAAGAGGCAAAACAAGTACCAGTCTGAGGATCCAAGGAAGGACCACTCTGAAGAACAAGATCCGAAGAAGGACAACGATTTGAAGAAGAAGAACTCGAAGGAAAAGCCTGGCAAAGTTGTTGAATTTGAATTGAACCCAAAGATTATTGTTCAGTATACCATATTCTTTGTTTTGTTGGCCTTGCTCCTCACTACTTCTGGTGCTGACGACGGCAGTGAAATCACTTTCCAGACATTTGTCACTGATTACTTGAGCAAGAACTTGGTGAAGAAAGTCACTGTTATCAACAATTCCGTGGTTGAAGTTGAGTTGAATGATAATGGAGTTCACCAATCTCAGAATCACCAGGCTAAGTTGTACTTCACCATTGGGTCTGTTGAATCTTTTGAACGCAACTTGCGTGAAGCCCAAGACAAATACGATATTCCTCCTCAGTTACGTGTGCCAGTCCATTACACCACCAAGGGAAACATGGCCAGAGTTTTGGTCAATTTCTTGCCAACCGTGTTGTTCTTGGTGGCAATCTATTGGATGACAAAGAAAGCAGCATCATCTATGGGAGGTATAGGTCCTATGGGCTTTGGTAAGTCAACAGCCAAAAAGTTCAACCAAGAAACCGATATCAAGATCAAGTTCCAAGACGTTGCTGGGATGGAAGAAGCCAAACAAGAAGTCATGGAATTTGTCAAGTTCTTGCAGAACCCTGAGAAGTATGAAAAATTGGGTGCCAAGATCCCTAGGGGTGCTATTTTGTCGGGACCTCCAGGTACCGGTAAGACTTTGTTGGCCAAAGCCACAGCCGGTGAAGCAGGTGTTCCATTTTACTCTGTTTCGGGTTCCGAGTTTGTGGAAATGTTTGTTGGTGTGGGTGCCTCGAGAGTTCGTGACTTGTTCAAGACGGCAAGAGAGAATGCCCCATCAATTGTTTTCGTTGATGAAATTGATGCAATTGGTAAACAACGTTCGAAAGGTAATGCCACTGGTGCAAATGATGAGCGTGAAACTACTTTGAACCAGTTGTTGGTTGAGATGGATGGGTTTGACACCAGTGACCACGTTGTTGTGTTAGCCGGTACCAACAGACCTGATATTTTGGATAAGGCATTGATGAGACCTGGGCGTTTCGACAGACACGTTCACATTGACAACCCCGAGTTGCAAGGCAGAAAAGAGATCTTCGAAGTTCACTTGCAAAAGATCACATTGCAGAAGGATATCGACAATGATTTATCTGGAAGATTAGCCGCGTTGACCCCAGGATTTTCTGGTGCTGATATCGCCAATGTCTGTAACGAAGCCGCCTTGATCGCCGCTAGATACAACGCCACTTCAGTGAGTTTGAGACACTTCGAGTTGGCCATTGAAAGAGTGATTGGTGGTGTTGAAAAGAAGTCGAAGTTGTTGAACCCAGAGGAACAAAGAATTGTTGCCTACCACGAAGCCGGACATGCCATCTGTGGTTGGTACTTGAAATATGCACACCCATTGTTGAAAGTGTCCATCATTCCAAGAGGTCAGGGTGCATTGGGTTACGCGCAATACTTGCCACCAGACCAGTATTTGACGTCCACCTTGCAGTTGTACGACAGGATGATTATGACCTTGGGTGGAAGAGTTTCTGAAGAGTTGCATTTTGATTCCGTTACAAGTGGCGCACACGACGATTTCAAGAAGGTCACCGCCATTGCACAGTCTATGGTTTTGAGATTCGGTATGTCCGATAAGGTTGGTATGGTTAACTATTACGATACCAGATCCCAAGACGACTTGACGAAACCGTTCAGTGACGAAACCAGCAGAATCATCGACGAAGAAGTGCAAAGAATTGTTAGTGACTGTTACCAAGAATGTAAGAAATTATTAGTTTCAAGGGCTAAGCAAGTTGAATTGGTTGCACAAGAATTGTTGAAGAAGGAATTCATAACCAGAGAGGACATGATTAGGTTATTGGGCAAGAGACCATTCCCAGAGACGAATGATGCATTTGACAAGTATTTGGAAGGCAAGCCTGCCTTCGGCAACACCGAAGAGCTTGCAACTGAGAAGGAGTCCGAACAAAAAGACAATACATCCGGAAAGGAGAATGACAAAACGGGCGAACCTTCTACATAGAGTTGAGTAATTATTTCCTGTAAATATAAGTTTAAATAATGTGGCAGAGATGGTAAGGTTTTTAGAACGGTTTTAGTGCCAATTTCGAACCAAAAGAGAAAGTTGGCTTCGTTAGAAGAAGGTTACCCGTGAGATATACCTTTGAGGAACTACAGGGTAGGGGTCTCACTTCTCTCTGGTTTGTTATCAATGATTGCAGTTCCAACCACAACAAATCAGTATTGTGTGTGTGCGGCTAAGCCCCCTTGATATTATTTCTTAATTTCGCACAGGCGCGGATTTCGTCAACTTGTAAATCCACCTCAGCATACAGGTGATGTTGTGACACAAGAAATAAAGGTGCATGTTTCCTGAAACCACGATGACTTAAAACACGAAACAGTATCTGGAAACTTTTCAGATATGTTAAAGCATGAGCGGCTATGTTCACTTCATAGGCGATTGCTACAAGGAACACGAAAAGTTTTTTCTTTTTTTCACACTTTCTTTCTGGGTTTTGTGTTTTGCTTTCTAAGTAAACATACTTCCGGGGCTGGGCTCAGTCTCTTCATATATCAGCAGGCCCAAAAAAAAATCCCATAAAGTATTTCCGGCACCACCAGACAAGGGTGAGATACATATTCCAAAACCAGACCATATAGCGCAAAAAACCACCATGTCTGACATCGAGCGCCACGACAGTAATGAATCGTCCTCATCTTTATTCACATTATCGACGACGTCGTCCTCTGGTGCTTCCCCCACAAACGTCGAAGCACCAATCCCACTCAATGAGCTCAAACGAGAAGACGACCCACTAAATAATGACGGCAACAACAACCGCAAGGAGGAGGAGGGAAAGGAAGAAGAGGACGAGATGGCTAAACTCATAGCCAATGCATACTATCCCGATGGTGATGAGAGAAATTTCATGCATACCGATATCAAGGAAGAGGCCCAAAAGAAACCAAGTCTTATCCAGAAATTCAAGGAGATCCTCTACCCGAACTACATCTTGAACCATCTTGATTACACATCCTTCAAAACAGTGAGTCGAAGCTGGTGTCACGTATGGTCATTGTGCATATTGACGATTGTGCCCCTCACCAGTAGCTGGCTCGGCAGTGCTCCTTACTTGACTTTGATCATGGGGTTCATTTCCATTTCTGGAGGGTCGTCCATTATCATGAATACCTTGACGTCTTTGTCTGCATTTGCTGGTCTTATCATTGCACTTATTCACCACGTGATCAAGTCCAAAATCATCAACGATATCCACGGTGGCATCACAGCCGAGCAGTTGGCACAAAGTTTGATTGAAGAAGGACTGTGTCAGATGGACGAGAACTTGGCTGTGTGCGTTGAACGACAGATCTTTAGTGGAAGGTACATCAACACCAAGGCTGTTGCGGTGACGATATTGGCCCTAATTAGCACAACGTTCATCTTGGGCAACTTACGAAAGCATTTGCATCCCATATGTGCGCTTGTCTACGTGAGTGGTATGATTGGGAACTGTATCTACTCCTGTTTCGGGGTATTCTTCCCTATCTACGCGCCACTTGAATTGGGCTATGTGGCAATCAAGCCTATGGGGATCAGTTTTGCTGCCAAGATAGTTACGGCATTTTTAATCTACCCGAGCACCTCCAATTGGATGTACATCCAAGGCAGTATTAAAATTATGACCGGCTTGAAGACGGCAATGGAAAACAAAACTCGAATGTGCAAGACAATGAAACCGTCAGCGGCAAACTTTGCAAACTACAAAGCTTTCAAGAGGGACATCACGGCTTTGCGTAGTTCAATGGCTCCATTGGAACTCGTGGCATCGACTATCTGGTTGGAGTTTTCCTATGGGAGGTTCGATGTTGGTGATATCGGTGAACTTAGATCGTACTTGAAGAACACAATCAGTGCCACGGCAAGTTATGCTTACTTCTACCAGTTGTTACAGGAAAGAACGTTCTATGTCAAGGACGATTTTGGAAAACTCAGAAGAAGATCCACAGCTGCATCGTCACATTTAGACCACGGCCATGCCAAATTGTTCAGTGCTATACAGGATTCTTACAAGAAAGTTGGTGAGTACGAGAACAAGAGAAGGCTCAAGATTTTGAGAGACAGAATCGCCATGCAAGGTGCCACAAATAGGCTTACGTTACAAGCCATTGATGAATGCGCAAAGTTTATGGTTGACCTTTTCTTGCCATTGCTCGACAGTGCAAACGAAGGTGTTGCCGTTATCATAGAATGGTTGAGTGCTGCCAATGCATTCAGGATTTACGCGTGGTTGCCTGGCCAGTGGAAGAAACACGTTGCCGAACAAAAGGAAATGCAAGAGAAAGTCTGCGAAGTGAAAAAGGCCATAGAGGAGCAATTGCGCAGGTTCAACGACCCCGAAACACTACAGGAAATGATGGTGAACTCGCAAAAGACTGAGAATGAAAAGTTGTTCTTTATCAGTCAAGGGATTTTCTTTCTCCAGATTGTCAGTCATCAATGTGAGAACATAATTAAGGTCTTGGATTTCTGTATGGACTTGGATGAAAGACGACCAACACCGATACTTGTCACCCACTTTACCAAAAACAAATACTCAAAGCCCCGTCACTTAAGCAGTGATCTTGATAGGCCAATGCCGGACTACTTGGTGCCAGATGTGCAAACAAGAAACGCCGACAGCTTGCCTCCCTCGAATATCTTCCAATACTGTGGTACTTACTTGTCTAAATTGTTTCGCTTCCTTATTAGTAATGATTTTTGGTTCTGGATCAAAGCTGGGGGGCTCATCACCATTGGGGCTATACCATATTTTGTGCGTACCACGGCTGGGTGGTACTATCGTCGCCGTATGATTTGGTTGGTGATTATGATTGCCGTTTCCATTGGTGAGAATACTGGATCGACTATTTATGTCTTCTGGGCCAAACTTGCATACACGTTTTTCGGTGCAGTTGTGGGGATGGTTGGTTGGTATATCTCCACGGGAAATGGCCGAGGTAATTACTATGGCTATGGCGCAGTGACAGGTGTGTTGTTTGTCTACTTTGTCTTTTTCAGACACTTTTCCATTCATCAAACATTATTGCCACAAGTTTTGTTTGCCGTTACAACAGTGTTGGTCATGGGGACATCTTGGCTAGACGCCAAGGGAGATCTTGGTGCGCTGGCAAACGTTGGGTGGGGGTTTGAGCCCGCGTACTTGAGATTTATTGGTGTCACCATTGGGTTGTGCATTGCCTCGTTGGCAGCAATTTTCCCAAAACCGGTTTCTTCCAAAGCCATTGTGAGAGAAATCTTGAGTAAAGGTATTGCAGAAATTGGCAACATTCATTGTGATGTCACCAAGTTTGCCGTGAAAAGAACATCGGATCCAGGTTTCCATATCGAGACGAGACATGACGTCTTGATTGCCAAGTTTAGATACTTGTTGTTGAAAGTGGCGCGTTTGTCTACGTTGATAACTCCCTTGAGGTTTGAAGTCCCAATTACTGGTTTCTGGCCCGAGAGTAAGTATTTGCGTTTGCAAGGTCTCATTACTGATGTAATCCAGTTGTATTTGATGTTGTTGGTTGCCTTTAACGAACTCGACGAGCCACAAGAGTGGTTGCCTATTATCATGAAACGAGTTGGGTTCTGTTACCCTGATTTGGAGGCCGAGATCTTTGCCACCGTTTACATGGCATCTGATGCATTGAAAACCAAAGGAGCGTTGCCAAAAATCACTGAAGCTAACGTTTCTATCAAACATATGGAGCTTTTGAGGAAACAGTGGGGGATTAACAGAATTTCATTAAGTGAAAGATTCTACAGCAAACTGGTTGCGGAGCACGAAGGAGATGATAGCGAGTCGATGGTGAGAGAGTTGGACTACAAGAGATTTTTCAGCAAGGACGGACAGTTGAACATTTTGTCGTTGCTTGTTGCTCACTTGATTTACAACCGGTTGGACGAGATCATGATTGTTGTCAAAGGACTTGTTGGTGAGATTTACGATTTAGACGAAACAATTTTATCAGACGAAGCAGAACTTTTGGACGATTACGACGGATTATAACCTTTTTCTGTTAAATAATGACACATAATATAGAGTAACGGATACGGATAATGATGGTGTAGCAGATGCGGGAATTCTCGCACACAAACCGGAGAGAAAACGAAAAAAAAAGACGAAGAAAAACAAAAGGACGATAGACAACAACGACCGTTCATTCACAACCACCAACCCGTCATGAGTGACACTAAAGACGAAAACGCCGACATTCCAATTGAAGAGCCTCAAGGTGAAAAGGATGGAGAATATAAAGGAGATGAAATAGAGGAGGATGACTACGAAGAAGAGGAAGAAGAAGCGGTCGACGTTGGCCCAAAGAAGGGAAGAAAGAGAAAAGCCGTCAACGAGGATGACGAGGACGAGCCAGAAGAGGAAGAAGAAGAGGAATTAAAACATGAGTCAGAAGAAGAAGAGGAGTCCGGTGAAGAAGGACCGGTGGAAGGAGAAACCGAAGGAGAGCCAGTCCAAGGTGGAAAGAAAAAGCGTGGTCGTAAGAAGAAGCAAAAGGTTCAGTTATACGGAGACGACGTGTTTGATGAAGAAGGAAACCCCAAACTCATTGAAAACGACGAAGTTGTCATCCCCCTGGAAGACCCTAAAGGTAAAGAGAAGATAGATGAATTGGGATACTTGAATGGCGATAGAAAATTCCGTATGAAGACTTTCAAGTTGTTGGGTCATGGGGACAGACTATACATGATTTCAACAGAACCAGCCAGGTTAGTTGGGTTCCGTGATTCGTACTTGTTATTCAAAACTCATCGTACTTTGTTCAAGAAAGTTGCCGACAATGACGAGAAAATGGACTTGATTCAGCGTGGTATAATACCAAACTCATACAAAGGGAGAGCCGTAAATTTGGTGACGGCAAGATCCATCTTTAGAGAGTTTGGATCGAGGATGATTGAGAATGGTAAGAAAGTGATTGATGATTTCTGGGAACAAAGAGCTATTGATAATGGAGACACCCCAGGTGAGTTGGCTGACCCAGACCAGTTATACAAGAACAAGTTGTCCAATGTGTTGGGCGATGTGAATGGATTAAGCAGTACCGGCCATGCAACTCCTTTGACTGCAACTACAATTGTCAACTACCAGACCGACCCTACTTGGTTGTATCAGATTGCTAAGCAGACAGCAGAGTATAACAGCAAGCTATACGAAGTGAGATCGAAAACAGCAAATAAGGGATACAAAGACGTTTATGCAAACTTGACTTACTACCCAAGAAGTACGCAACCTACAAAGTCATCAGTTCAAAAAGTCACCGAGACAAAGAACGATAACTTGGTTTACGACATCGTTATACAGAATCCAAACATCAGAAGACCGACAACGGGGTTGGCGAGCGTGTCGCGAGATGTGGTGGATCTAGTTGATGATCCTGAGATCAAGCAAGCCATACTTGAACAACAAGATTACGAAAGAAGCGTGAACCTGGTATGACATTATTTGTATTATTAAACATGTATAGTTAAAAAAAAAAAACATGGAGCCTATAAAACTGATCCTTACGCCGTAGGTGTACTTTCTGTAGGTTGTTCTGTCGCAACACTCTTATCATTGAATGTAACTTCCTCTTCACCTGACTCTAAATCGCTGGTCTCCAAGTAATTCGTTTCGTCACCGCTCGACTTTCGTTTTTCCATGTGGGCCCTCAACTCAAAATCAACCTTAGTTTTCCGCCTCCCGACATGAACGGTGATGTCGCCTTCTTCAACGACCTCGGCGTGCTTTTTAGAATAGGCGACCTCGGCTTTGGCTTCCTTGCCTGAAATCTTGTGATTGACTCTGATGTGTTTGGCTAAAGTATCGTGCCTGGTGAAGATTCTTGGGCCAACGCCAGGGTTCTGCTTGACACAGACGTAGCATTTGAATAGTTTTTTCTTCTTGGAGTGCACGGTTTCTTGGTGTCTGATCAACTCGTACTTCCTCGAGAAGCGCCTTAAACATAGCTTGTGTGGTTCTTCCGCTGAAGGTAATTGACATTCGTGCACCACATCAGGATCGTAGTTTGAAGATTTTGTCGACGGCTTGTCAGCGACAGGCTGTGGCTTCTTGATGATTTTATGGTGTTCTAGCTTGACATCTGGCCTGAACTTTCTCTTTTGTTTGTTTGCGCCAGATATGATATCAGCAACATATCTATCATGGTCTGAAGTATCTGGGTTTAATGAAAAGAATGTCTGTGATCTCTGTAATCTTTCCTCCGGCGTTAGCTCTTCTTCGGGGCTGGGCAATTCAGGCATGCCGCCGGGGCCAGAACTGCTGGATTTGTTTCTTCTTCTCCTGGATACCCTTGATCTGCTTCTTGACTTTAGCACTAGCGGCTGTTGTACTTTGTTGTATGTGAACTTGGAGTAGTCGTTTATAAACCGTGTGTAACACTCATTCAAGTCAAAGTTTATCAAAGTGAGGAAATGGTACAACACGGGTTTCTTGATGAGCAAATTGTACACCTCCCAGTAATTTAGATTCATAAACACCGTTGACAAGAATCTGATGCACGCAGCCGAAATCTCCAACACCCTGTAGTTTGTGGACAACTTTATGAGCACGTCAAAGTTCACATCGATAATGAGGTACAACTGGCTCTTCAAAGGATTGTCCAAGTCAAAAAACCTAACCAAACTATCAAACAACTCAGTCAACTTTGCATGTAAAGACGACACATACCTTGTGGTATTGAAGTTCCCGCTATCCAAAATTGTGGCTATCTTGTTCAAGTGGTTCGAGTACTCCACCAAGTTCGCAGGGCTCCATGTCAAAAGTATGTGGATTTCTTCATCTTTCGTCAAGCCAGGTTGTTTGGGACTAGTCTCTGGTTCACTAGATGCCACTGAAATTGTCGTTGCCGGCGGTGGAGGCGTAATAGTGCTCACGCCATCAATTATTGGGTTATCTATTTGTTGATTACCGTCCGAATTCTCAGGTTTCGCAGGGGAAGTCAGTGGGCTCGGCTCTTTTGTGATAGCGCTCGGTTTATCTTCAATCTTGGAATCAGTGAATGACACATTGGAGGTTGTAGTTGTAGGAGGGGTCTCCATTGTGGCAGGGAGTGGGTTGGGTTCTGGGTTGGTTGTAAAAAGAAGGATAGGTCAGGTTTTTTTTTTGGTTGTAAACGTAGGAGAGTGCAAAATTTTTTATTATTTGATTGTTCACTTTTTTTTGCTCTAATTTTCTTTTTCTGCTTTTCGTTCGTCACACTAATTTTTTTTGTTTTGGCAACAATCTTAAACCCACTTAATCTAATGGGTTAGGTCTTTTTTTCGCAGATGGGACACGTGAGGCGGTGGGTTGCACTAAGCAGGGGTGATTAGCAATTTTTGAGGGGGAGAACGAGCAGGTTGCAGTATCTCTCGTCGAAAGTGTTTCCTCTCTGGAAGTTACAACTTCGAAACTGTGTAGGTGTGGGTGGGTTTTTGCGAATAAAGTGGGTGTACTAAATCTGCTTTATTGATTATAAATTTTTCTTTTTCTTTTCGTGTTCTCCTTTTTTTTCTTGTTGTCTCAAAAACCGTCACTGCGCACACGACCCCTTTTTCTTTACTTTATTTTTTTTGCAACCAGTGTAGAGCAAGCACATGATTTGGTGCTTTCATTACAAACATGCAATTTTTTTTTTACTATACAGACCATCTATTAATACAGACATACCTCTTTACGAAACACTCCTCTCTATGGTCCAATATCACTGCTTCTGACTCTCAATGTTGGACGAACCCTCTTGTAAATTTGGAGTGTGATTCACACTGTCGTGTACTTGGGGTGACGCCACATTTATCGGCCTGGCATTATATGGAGGCGAATTAACAATTGCACTATGAGATGGCAACATTGTTCCAGGTCTTTGTGGTGGAGAGCCTTGGGGCTGGAATGATGAAGAAGGTTGAGGAGAGCCCTGGGGTTGTGGTTGCGGCTGAGCTTCGTTTTGGGGCGTGGTTTGTTGTTGCTGCGTGCCTGCAAGTTGTGCGCCTGCAGCTTGACTACCGGAAGGTTGGCCCCCAACCATCGCATAGGCTCGTTGTTGCCCCTTGTTAAGGCGGTGTGTTTGTGGGAACAAGTTCAGTCGACGATGTTGGAGATAAGATGGGATAGGCGCTGGTCTGCCGTATCTTATTGGATGAGAGTACAGTATTTGCAGCTGCGGCACCACCTGTGCTCCACCTGCACCTTGCGCTGATGGGTCCTGGAAATCGTGTTGCTTCGTGACCAACTGATCTGGATCAATTATCTCCACATTCTCTTTAGCATAATTCACTGCCATCTTGTTCTCCTTACCGGTGATACCGTGCTTCCTTCTGATGTGTCTCGCCAACGAGTCGTGTCTTGGGTAGCTTTGCACCTTAGCACCATTCTTAGCACAGTAAATACACTTGTAGATCTTCTTCTTTGTAGCGTGCACAAACTCTTGGTGTCGCAACAACTCGTTCTTACCATAGAAAATCTTCATACATTCGGCCATAGTGTTTGGATCAGTCAAATGACACTGGTGAATGACTCCGCTCTTTTGTTTCTTGGTCTTGTCGTCGGCGTTCAGTTCCTGATAAAAACCTTGAGACGAACTTCCAGCAACAGGTCTGGTTGCCACAGATGTTCCAGCAGGTTGAGTCGTGCTAAAACTAGAAGCATACATTTGTTGTGGTGACTGCAGTTGATGAGATGGTATTGCTGCTGCCGCCACTGGACCAGCCGAACCGGGAGACTGAGTAGCGACAGCGGTCGATTGCAGATACAGCTCTGTCTTTGCAAATGGATAGCCCTTGGCGATACCAAAAGGGGAAGCTGTTGGTGATGTTCTGTTATCTTGTGCACCCGGAATACTAGTTCCAGTAATAGGAGATAACTGATCACTGCGCAACTTGCTAATTGAAGGAAGGAGATTGTTATCTGGCAGGTGTTTATAGTTTGCTATTGGATTAAGACTTGGAAGCGACGAATGTACCGAGCCAGACGACTTCATGGACTCTGCTGCAGGCGACTGGAGTTGTTGGTGTGTCAGCAGTTGTCTTTCCATTTGCGACGGCGATGCAGATGCACTGGCGATTGGTGGAATTCTAATCTCGTCGGCATTAACACCAAGCGATGGTTGCTTTTCTGCTCCAGGAAGCTGTGGGCGTTGGAACGAGGCGGTGGTAAATTGCTGATGAACTGGATGTCCAAGCGCACCGGGAATTGGCTGCGATGGTGTTCCTTGTGTTGAGATCGGCAACGACAGCGGGCGCGACGATGACTCGCCAGCAAGATGTCCTCCTACATGCGGCAACGGTGGATACTGAGGTGACTGGCTGTGGCCATAGATGGCACCTCGTTTATTGGGTCGAGGATACGTTCTAGCATGTGGCAAGAATGTGGTCAATGGCTGAGGGCCACCTGGGGACGCGTCAGTTTGAATATGGGACAGTTGTGGGGTCGATGATGACATTGGACCACCGGGTAAGATTGGCGGTTGTGGCGGAGATTGCTGTTGCTGTTGCTGTTGTGCTGGGAAAAATCGTGATGGCAAGATAGTTGTGTGAATCTCGGCCCTTGGTTTCTTTTCTGGATTTTCATTATCAGACGTTTCGCTCACTGTTCTGCTGAGCTCTATAGGAGTCATACCATCGGCATCAGTAAATGATGCATCCTGTGGGTATGAGCCTGCCTTTGGTTTGCGACCTCTCTTCCTCTTGGATGGCAAGGTACCGTTGTAATTCTTCAATGTAATGTCCATGTACGGTGTGATTTTTACCTTGTTGAACTTATCGTTTTCCACACGGCCATTGAATGAGTGGTACGAATAATTATAGAATGGGTAAGGGTAAGGGTACTGCAATCCCTGCAACATATTGTCGTTTAAATAGGTATCAGGCGGTCTAATGATGGGCCCAAATGAAGTATTGATAATCTCAAACTTGAGTAACATCAAGAAGTCAATCAAATTGGGGTTCAAGTAGACCAAATGCACCACCTCCCAGTAGTATAGCTGGTAAATCAACTCTACTGTGTACTTTGTAATCTGTGATGCCAACGACAAGTTGAAGTAAGTCTTGGAGAACCGTATCAAGGAATCAAAATTGTCTATCAAGATTTTGGACAAGTAATTGTTTGGATACGTCAAATCCGTGGGCTGGGGACGAGGTAGATATTGACGATTTTTGAACTTTCGATTTGATGCGGCCGCTGGCTCGTAGACGTAGTTGTCATGCTTCAGGATCGGCAAGGAGGTAGTTAATTCAGACAAGGACGATTCAATGTCGATTCTTATATTATCGTCCAACTGTTGCTCATCCAACAAAAGGTATAATAACTCCTGCAACTTGGCCGAATACTGCACCACTTGTTCGTTGTATGCGATGTTTGATATAACTAGTCTTGAGTTGTGAGGGTGCAACTTCATCAATTCCGTGACAATCGGGTCTTCGCCCTCTGTTGGAACATCAATGTTATTGTAGTATGGTAAGGAACGGGGGATTTCTTTGGTAATACGCTTGACAAGTTCTAAACGGCAAAGAAAAAAAAATCGTTAGTATAACAAACGCTCACTAATAGGCTGGAACTATAATGCAATACATACCATTTGGATGGAAATCGATGTTAATACCGTTCGTATGCTAGATTGGGGAGTATATGTTAGTATTCGAACTTGATGTCGATCATAAGGAGGGGTGTGTGTGTGGATGTTGCCACACACACACAGCCATTCGAAAAAACGGCCCAAAAGATAAAACCCAAGTCAAGGGAAAAATGCAACAAATCCAATAAAAAAAATGCATGAATGTGTGTGGGAAACCCTTGCAAGTTTATCTTGACGGTGGCTAAAACGCATGGCAACATACAGGAACCGGTGGGGCTAGTGTTGTCTCATTCGACATGGTGGATAGTGGAATGTGGATTGGTTGTTCAAGTGCAGCAAAACGCTTGATCCTTGTCTGTGTGGGAGGTGTTGCTGAAAGTGAGGGTAAATGTTTCTCACTAGGAAGTGGGTTGTAAATTTTTTTGACCTCCAAAATTTTTCTTTTTTTTTTTCTTTTCTTTCTCAACTGTGTGTTTGTCTTAACAAACAACATAAAAAGCAAAACACCTTTGTGCAACAAGTGACAGCGGCAATGTGCAGCAATACACGACTTATAGAGCTTATTATTGCAAAAAAAGAGGCGAATGCTTGTAGCCCTCGTTTACATGAATTACTGTATCTCTATACAAATATATTACCCCCAATGCTCTGTTGTCTTTCGTATTCGTTGACCGGTGGTGTTTCCAACCGAACAGGCTCATTGTTGTTTCCGTTCACGGCTTTGAGATATGATTGGGCATTCAAAATTTCGCCGTCTTCGTCCTCCACCGTTAGTGTTTCAGCGTCGCTTCTTATTATGTTTTCGATTAGCCTTGTGTTGACATCGGCTTTGAACAATCTGGCATACACTTTATCGACATCTTCACCCAAGTACTTCAAGACAGGTTTGAACACAGCTTCATAGACATCGTCTCCCCACAAATTGTCCAAGTGTTCGTGGTCTGGAACTGGATGAGCCGTTGTGGTTTCATCTGGTAACTGCCTCTTCATCACATCTATGTCGACTAAAGAATCGGTGGTACCATAAATCAAATGGATTGGAACTTTGATGTTCTTCAATGGGTAGCTGATAGGGTTGAGACCAGCCGTGCCCGGTTTGATATCGTGGTACATTTGGAAGTTCTTGCTTGACATCACCTGGAACCAATGAACGACACACTTGACGCTGGTTGTGGAGTACAAATGAGCATAACTGCTTAGTTTCTGCAACTTGGTGATGTTCTTGGCTCTCCAGTTGAACAACATGTAGTTGGCAATATCGATCAGGGTGTCAAACAAAGGCGGGTACATTATCTTTTGCCAGAAAATACACGATGGCATCAAAACACGGCGACTGAATAACAAGTAGACCACATTTGGAGACGACTTTAACAACACATCCAACACTCTCGAGAACAATCCATGTGGGGTGGTGGCTGGCGAAATGGCAATCAACTGGTCGATCTTCTGCGCTAATTCAGAATGCACACTGACACTGGCAAATGCTTGGGCACTACCTTGACTGAACCCGATATAAGTCAACTTTTCCTTGCCGGTTTCTTTCAAGATGTAGTCAATAGTGTTGGGGATGTCAAACAAGGCAAACTCGTCAATGGAGAAGTCCCAGTAGGCCGTGGTGTTCAAATTATAACGCAAATGTTTCTGACTGTACTTGTTGCCTCTGTTGTTGCCCAACCACACGTCGTATCCCAAATCGTACAAAATGAACGGCAAGTTCTGGTACTTGTCAATCATGGTAACCCAAATCTCGCTGCACATCAACAAGCCGTGGTGCAAATACACCACTTTGCCATTTGAAGGTCTGTTCTTGCCCTTGATTCTGTGGATGGTCAACAAGTAGTCGTCATTGGTCTTCACTATTCTGCTTTCGATGTCATATCCAAACAACTTGACCATCTGCTCGATATTCTCGGCATTAAGCAACTCAATCATCAAGTCGTAGTTCTTCTTGGTAAACTTGTTTATAACATCAGATTTGATGTACAGGTACTTGATGTTTTCTTCTTCATTGATATCGATCTTCTTAGACTTGGTGATTAAATTAATAGGGTTCCTGGTGAATTTGTAGAACTGCTTGGTCAAGAATGTGCAAAAGTCTATGAATCTGGTGGGCAACAAGGCAGTTATCAAGGTGACGACAAACTCGAGCCATGCCAAATAGAAGGATATTATAACCAACGGCCAGTCTGATAAGCTTAGTCTCCCAATGAGTGGTATTGTCATTGTAGAAGTAGTTGAGGTTTGAAGAAGTTCTGGAAAGAAAATAGAATAGAAGAATCGAGGACACACCCGTTCAAGAATAATATTGCTTTTCACTCGTTCCAGAAGAAACGCTCGTTCTTTTTTCGTTGCTAACTTCGTTCACAAAACGTGCCGATGATTTTTTTTTTCGGCATTCTCTTCCAGCAAGCCATCCATCCACACCAAGTCAAGCTGGTCACTGGGAAACTTAAAGGGGCTCAATATCAATCAATTCATTCGCCTTAACACTACTCGAACCGATTACTAAGCGGAAGCTGTAGCCAAAGATAAGGGAGTGAAGCCGAATACAGGTGCTGAGGTACCTTACCGATTACGTAAGCGGATGGGACTTGTTTAAGCCCCGAGGTATGATTGACAAAAGTCATTCCCTCAAAACTTCGAAGTATAGTGTTCACCGACTATCTGACCTATTACAGGAACGACCATCCGTTCCAAGGAGACGGCTAGGGGATGATACTACGTCTCTCTGTATTACACTCCGTAATGGCATGTTCAACAGCAGCTTGTCTGCACCCCCTTTTGAACTGTTTGCACGATTACTGCCCCAAAGTTGGTGCGATTGGCGATGACACAAAATTTTAATATGCGCGGCGCCTCTTATGAACTTTTCTGAGTTGCGAGGTCTTGGAATTCATCTTTTGCAGTTATCGGGCTGCTTCTGTTAGAAAAAACGGCTCTTCAAAGCCGTTCACACACGGACAAAGAGTTCTTCCTTTTCTTGGGGTATAAATATGGGTATTGATCCTTCATGTTTCTGCCATTTTTATTTATTTTTGGCTATCAGAATCCACACCACTAATCATGCAATTACATAACTACACCGAATGGGAAGCTGTCTCCTATGTCCAATTGTTCATCTTCGCTATATTCTTTGTCGAGTTTTCTTTCTCCATCATCTATAAGTTAAGGAAGGGGGTTCATTTAAGACCAATCTTGCCGTTCTGTATCCTCTTCACCTTGTTTGTTTTGCTCAAGTTAACCGGTGGTATCCTTGGTTTGGTTTTCATGCATCAACTGACATTCAACTTAAACTTGTTTATTCCAACATACATTTTTGATACTATCAGTTTAGGTTTCATCACCAGATCCATCAGCTCCTTGATCGAACATATGTTGAACGTGCAAGATGCTGCTGATTTGGGACTGTTCCCACAGCGCCCTATGATACAATTCAAGGTGAATGATATTGAAACCCAGAAGGATGCTGACGATAACAACTTCGCAAAGAATTTTTGGCCATTCAAGTTGGTTACTGTGGTCTTGCTCGTTGCTGGGGCCTTGAGTATTGCTGGCACGTCGCAGGCAACTGAGACAGACCCATCGTCTAGTGTTGGCACCTTACTAAAGACCTCCTCTGTCTTATTCTTGATTGGTGTTTTGCTCATGATTGGCATTTTGGTCTACATCCTTTCCATGGGTGAACAATTCAACCTTGTTGCCAAATTATTGATTTTGTGTTTGGTTATATTGATCGTAAGATGCGTCTATTCCATGCTCGCAGCTTTCAACGGAATTAGTTTCCAAACGCCGAACAAGTACATGATTTTGTTTGGCGACTACAAGTACTATACATTCTTGGGTCTAATGATTGAAGCGTTGGCAGGCATTGGTGTGCTTACTGCCTTCTGGTATTGGTAAATCCCTACAGTTATCATCAATCATCATGCAAACATTTTATTCTCCTGTGTAGCCTATATACAGCAGCAAGCCAAAGGCGTACTACTCCTTAATAATATCGTTTTCGGGGCGTTGTCTTGGACCCCAGTTCTTGTAGCTTGATCTTCTGAAGCATTCTCTGCAATTGCATCCCGGTTCGTGTCGTGGGGTTCTGTTAGATAGCATGTAGGCACCTCCGGCTAGCAATATTGCGCCCACACCTAACCATGGTGTGTAAGCAGCTGGTTTGGCTCGAGGGATTGGTTGGTTGTTGATTGGCATTGTGTGTTTATAGTTTTGAAGAAGAAAAAGAAGTAAAGTATGAGGGTTTTTTTTAGGATTGTCAATCCAGAGGGAAATCAATGATACTTTTATAGGTCGAAAGGAAACGGAAGGAAGGAAGGGAAGGGAAGGAAAAAAGAAACACTGCATTAAATTAACAAGGACTATAGGAAGTATATACAGGGGGAATTGTTAGTGTTTGGAGGGGAAGCGAGGAAAAAATTCAGTATTTACAAGAATGTGGGGGTGTGCACCACATCAATTTCCAAACTAGTCATTCTTTGTAATCAGGATTGTTTTTCGGATCATTGGCGATATCTCTCCGGCTGTTATCTGCACCATATTTTCTCTGGTAGTACTCTCTTTCACAGAGCTCTTTGTACTCCAATCTTCGCATACAGTCAGGGCACTGGCATCCGTAGTGGTGATGGTTCCTCGTCCAGAAAGGACCGTATTGGTGGTGATTGTGGCCACCGGCATACATCGTGCCTAATAAAAACGCGCCTCCTAACAAAAAGAACCCGCCGAAACCAAAGCAAGGACCTCCTCTGTAGTAACCGCGATACATTGTGAAAATGAGATGATAATTCTAATGAGCTCAGTAGTGATTGTGGAGTACAACAGCAACTCCATCACTTTCTAAAACTTGGGGAGAGAGGGAATGTGAGCCTTTTTTATAGCCGACTATCTTCCAATTTTGCAGCCCTCTACATCTCTGGGGTGCTTTATTTTTTTCGCCACCCAATCTCTGTAAACTCCTTGTTTCACGCAATTCATGGCAATCATTTTACACGATGTTTCCTTGCTAACGCCGTCTTTAAACGGAGACGGGACTCATCTTGTTTCATCAATTTTGGTGGGACTATCATGTCTGGAACGGGTCCCCGGTTAGTGGCATCCGCGTAGGTTTGTGCCAGGATTTTTCTCTTGCATTAAGTCATGTGGCAAGGGCAAGCGGTAAGAGGGAGTGAGGGAGAGGGAAAGAAAAAGGGGGGCGGCAACTGTGGACAGAACAAACTAGCAACCACACCCTCTTCCCACATAAACTCCCAATCAACCATGTCAAAAGCCTTGTGCTGTTACGCATTTGAATCATTGTCGAATAAGCTCAATGTCGACCCCAACCATGGGAAGATTCCGTTGTCGAGGTTCTACCAAGTGCTCAAGGAGAACCCCAGCTCCTTGCCCTCCCTGGCTCCATTGTTTATAACGTGGAACAAGAACCATCACTTGCGAGGATGCATAGGTACATTCTCGAAGTTGGCGATTGATTCAGGGGTTTCACGATTCTCTCTTACCTCAGCCTTGCAGGACCCAAGGTTCCCTCCGATAAATGCCAAAGAGATCGAGGATCTAGAAGTGTCAGTGACATTGTTGGACAATTTCGTCGGCATCGATGATCCAACGCAATGGGAGATCGGGTTGAATGGGTTGAAGGTTTCGTTTGACGTAGATGGTGGCCATTACTCCGGAACCTTCTTGCCAAGTGTCGCCGAAGACGAAGAGTGGGACAAGCTTACAACGTTGTACTACTTGTTGAAAAAAGCCGATTACTCAGTGGCGAAGTCCAACACCATTGCGTTTTACGAAAAGGGTATAAGTGAAGGATGGTTGAAGTTAACCAAATATGATGGATTGAAGAGCAAGTTAGACTACCTGGAGTACGTCAGCATTAGAGATCAGGTCTAGGCAGGTGGGATGTGTATGTCGTGTGTAGATCTCAAAAAATTAAATATTAAAGCGCTACGTTTTTTCTTTCTTTCGCCGGGCTGGGCTGGGCTTCCTTGTCACCACTGCATACTTCCATTTATTTATATTTCCGAGCGGAATCGGAAATGACCTCTAAATTTTTCACCTTAACCAGTCCCCACCTTTATTAATTCATTACAGAGCCATCCGGGGTCGGTGAAGTTTAAATATGACCCGCTTTCCCCATGAAAAACTTTCGATTAGCGAATTTTTACCATCCATCATCTAACCAACCACCACCGCCATGTTTAAGAAATCCGCTAACGACATTGTTCTTCTTGCTGCCAAAAGAACCCCAAACACCAAAGCCATCAAAGGTGGTTTGAGCAAGTTATACCCAGAAGAGATCTTATATCAGGTGCTCAAAGGTACCATTGAGGAGTCCAAGGTCGATCCTAACTTAATTGACGACGTTTTGGTCGGTACTGTTTTGCAAACCTTGGGAGGTCACAAAGCCAGTGCTTTGGCCATCAAGAAGGTCGGTTTCCCAGTCAAGACCACCGTCAACACAATCAACAGGCAATGTGCTAGTTCTGCTCAGGCATTGACTTACCAAGGTAGTAGTTTGGCTTCCGGAGAGAACCAGTTTGCCATCTCCGCCGGTGTCGAAAGTATGACCCACGACTATTTCCCACACAGAGGTATCCCGACCAGAATCGCTCAAGATTTCTACGAAGATGCCAGTGATGAAGCCAAGAATGTCTTGATGCCAATGGGTATAACCAGTGAAAATGTTGCCAGCAAGTACGGCATCAGCCGTGAAGACCAAGACAAGTTTGCCTTGAACTCGCATATCAAGGCTGACAAGGCAACCAAGCTGGGTCATTTTGCCAAAGAGATCATCCCTGTTGTCACCACTGGAGAGAATGGCGAAGAGATGATAATTTCCAAAGATGACGGAATCAGAGTGAGTACCTTGGAGAAGTTGGCAAGTTTAAAACCTGTGTTTAAAGACGATGGTACTACTACCGCCGGTAACTCGTCGCAAATTTCCGATGGTGGTGCTGCTGCTATCTTGACCACTAGAGCTAATGCTGAAAAGATAGGCATCAAGCCAATTGGAAGGTTCATTGGGTCCAATGTTGCTGGTGTCCCATCCGGGTTTATGGGTGTTGGTCCATCCGAAGCTATTCCTCAATTGTTAAACAGATTTGGTTTGGAAACCAAAGACATAGATATCTTTGAGCTTAACGAAGCTTTCGCCAGTCAGCTGATTTACTGTATTGAGAAATTGGGTCTTGATTACGACAAGGTGAACCCTTACGGTGGTGCCATTGCTTTGGGTCATCCTCTTGGTCAATCTGGTGGTAGATTGGTTGCAACTTTGTTCAACGGTTTGAAAGACCAAAGCAAGGAATTGGGTGTCGTTTCCATGTGTATGAGCACTGGACAAGGTTATGCCGGTTTGTTTGTCAATGAGTAAGGGGTCATTTTAGGTTATCTTTTTAGAATACATTACAGTTTAGAAGTCCAATATTACATAATGCATTGTGTCTGCCCCTGTTATCTTTTCCGCACTCCAATTGCGTCCCAGAGGAAAATAAATTTACACTTTCTATTTTCTATCCATTGCTCTTGAATAATTTTCTTTCCATATCTAATCACACAAGTTTACAACACGAACAACAACACCAAGCATGGTCTTATTCCCTAAAATCAATAACATAGCTAATGGGACCGCGACCAAAGGTAGACCCAGGAGATTGTTCGTGGCTCCATCCACACAGTACCCACTTTTCCTATATGGCCTCGGTGACGACCAAAGATCATTTCTTTCCAATATCGAGACAGGATCCCAGTATGAACAACCTGACGATAACAGCGATGCGGCCAGTGTCAGCACGTCGCGATCACTCCCGTCAACCTTGAACTCTGCGCACACCACCGATGACCAGGAATCGTTTCAGAGTTGGCTACACGAGGAACACCAGCGACGAATGTCAGCGGCATCGTCGCCAGTGGACTCGGACGATGAGGACTATGATAATCTAGAAATAGGGAGAAGGCGAAGAAGCTCAGCCACTGACTCGTCCTTGATGGAGGACTTTTTCACAATGAAGACAAACTACAAGATCGAGACTAGAAGCTTGTTCAAAAACTCCATCCCCTTGGTGATTACATTTATCTTGGAACACTTCTTTTCCATCGTGGCTTTGGTGGTGGTCGGTAAAATGGGTACAGCAGAGTTAGGTGCTGTATCCTTAGCCACCATGACTGCTACCATCACATTTGCCATCTTTGAAGGTACAGCCACGGCACTTGACACGTTGTGTCCACAAGCATTCGGGGCCAGAAACTACGAAATGATGTCGATCTTTGTTCAGAGAACTAATGTGCTTTCATTGGTTATGTTTCTCCCCTGTGCGGTATTTTGGTGGTTTTCTGGAGCCGTCATGAAGTACGTGATAGACGACCCCAAAGTGGTGTATTTGACACAGTTGTATTTGCGCTACTTGATTTGGGGAGCACCGGGTTACATTCTTTTTGAAAACTCGAAGCGTTTCCTACAAGCACAGGGTATATTTGAAGCTGGTACTGGGATATTGTTCATCAGTGCCCCAGTCAACATTGCCCTTAGTTGGTTCTTGGTGTGGAACGAGACTTTTGGTGTTGGCTACATTGGTGCCCCTATTTCTGCCAATGTAAACTACTGGATGATGTTTATTTTGTTGCTTGGCTACGTTGCTTACATTGACGGGAAGAAGTGCTGGTTTGGCATTGCTTCTTGGGGAGAATTGTTTGCTGACTGGGGTAGCATCATGCGTTTGGCTGTGCCCGGGATCGTCATGATGGAGTCGGAGTACATGGCTTATGAGATCATGACCTTGTTCGCTTCTTACTTTGGTGCTGTGCAACTTGCCGCCCAAAGTGCTGTTTCCAGTATTGCATCTCTCACATACATGGTTCCGTTTTCTGTGGGTATTGCCGCAGCCACAAGGATAGCCAACTTCATTGGTGGTCAAAACGTGCGAGGCGCGATAATAGCCACCAGAGTAGCCATGATTGGAGCAGTCATAGTCTCCGTGCTCAACTTTTTGGTCTTGTGGTCTTTCAGATACCCCATTGCAAGAGTGTTTTCCGATGACCCAGAGGTGATCACGCTAATTGTTGATTTATTGAACCCATTAGTGAGTGCGTTGCAAATATTCGACGGTATTGCGTCCGTGTGCAGTGGTATCTTGCGTGCCCAAGGATCACAGAAGATCGGAGGCTACATCAACTTCATTTCCTACTATGCGTTTGCCTTACCATTAGCTATGGTCTTGAGTAAGATTGTTGGTCTCCAAGTGTTTGGTCTTTGGATCGGTGTCGGCAGCGGAATGGTGGTGATTGCATTGAGTGAAGCAGCTGTTATCTTGAGCAGTAACTGGGACGATATATTGTTGAAAGCAGGGTTGTTGAATGAATTCGGCGACGATGAAGATGATGACGACGATGATATGTTCTAAAGAGAAGTGGTTTTATAGAGAGTTTTACTAGTGAAATTGTAATACAGTCATTATCCATCCAACCACGTTTTTGTTGAAGTTTGGTTGTAAAACATCACGAAAAAAAATAAACAACGCAACACTTTGCTTCACATACAGTGGCAAAGACTTTTCTGAAGGGTATTATTGTATTAATATGAACTATACATCTATAAATCGAAACAAAGTTAAATGTTGCATATGAAAGGGAACAGGGGTCAATGTGTTTGTGCTAATGTATAGGGTATCCATAACAGAGCGTTGCATTTAAATCTTCTGAGTCAATCTGACCAACCAGTAGACAGCTGTTCCGCTGATGACAGGGATGGTAAAGTTGTCGTCGATTCCTCCAAAATCCAAGCCCTCAGACAAACTGGCAATCAAACCAATTGCCATGGTGAACACGGTTAAGCTCATCTTGTTGGTTTGCTCGTTCCAGTAGATGTCTCCTGGCTGGTTCACGTAACTGTAGGCTGGAATGAAATAGCCGTACCACAAGTAACCCGTGATGATACCGGTCAAACAGCTTGCCAAACACCCGGCCAACGACTTTCCCTTGCTGATTTTAGGGGTGTATTTGCCAAAGGCTCTACCAAATGTAGAAGCGGAAGTGTCGGCCCAACTTAACAACAAGATACTCAAGACGGAGATATCTTTGGGGTACAAGAAAAGCACAATCAAGACGCCGGCCAAGTAGAACAAGGTGCCGTTGTAGGAGTTGTACTCGCTCTCTCTGATCATGAATGACATGAAGCGGCAAATCTTTTCGTTGAGCTTGGGGTTGTTCAAGCGGACTAAATCATTGATCAAAACTCCGGCAAAACAGAACCCCAATGGAATAAATAATTGTGGGACAGTGACGCCCAAGGTGTACAACCACAAGGTCAAGACACCAATTGAAGAATGAAAGACCTTTCTAGGTATCTCATGTTTCTTGAGGAACTGGTAGAATGTCAATGGCTGAGTGAACTCCGGTTTCTTCTCTACCCCTTTAGAGCTCTCACTCTCCGGCTTTTCCAAAACTGTGCTCGAATCATCATCGTCGTCTTCCTCCTCCGCATCAACTTCGACTTCAGTGTTATCCAAATCGTCATCGTCTCCATCTAACAAATCGGCACTAACATCTTCTTCTTCCTCATCGTCGTCGTCGTCTATTATACTGGAGTTTGTATAGATATACGTCTTGTCCTCTTCTTCAATGTAGGAACTGTTGCTATCAAAATCCAAGATGGTTTGTTTGATATCCTTTCTTAACCTGTACACGGGCGAGTTAACAACGGAACTTGTGTTCTTGATTGGACTGGAAGGTGCAGATGCCATCGCTGATAAAGGGGCTGTCTGGGGTTGGTTTACCAAGTGCAGTGAGAAGAAGAACCGATCGATCAGAAAGTAGCCAAAATAAAACAAAAAAGACGAAAAAAAATGATGCGAAGAGAGAACTCTATGGAGGCGGAAAAAGAAAATGTCGTGCTGATGATGCGTCTTAAAGTTCGTTCTCTGCAGTCGCGTGAATGTCGTCTAGATAGAAAACGTAAACACCGCGCTCCCAACAAAATAAAGCACACAAGAGAAGAAAAATACAGTGTGGTGTCTGAAAATATCACATGCGATTTTTTTTTCAAACTGACAATCAGACAGCATTGTCTTTTTGCAACCAACCTTAACTTAGCAGAGTAGTCTACACCAATGGGCGTCCAACAAAAAAAAGTATCTCTTTATAATAAAAATAAAAAAACCAATTCCGATAGAACAACAAGTATCGTCATTTTCATACCATTCAAAGCACAGCTGGCGTTCTCAAATATCCAATCGAAAACATCAAACTTGAACGAAGGATTGTCTAGGCAAGCGCTTTGGAACACGCTGCTCTTCCTTCTCTGGGGCCGTGGTGTGTAGGAATCGGCGGCAGACTGTGTTGTCGATGTTGTCGTTGTTGTCGTTGTTGTCGTTGTTGACGTTGTTGTTGTTATGAGAGTCGTGGCAGGTTCTGCTCTGACCATTCGAGTCGGCCCCATCAAATCTAGGAATGGGTCTTCGAAAGTGGTTCTATGACGGTTGAATCTAGCCTGGAAGAACGTCTTCTCAATGATTTCCCCCACCTCTTCCTCTGCCTGCGCTTCCGTGACCTCTAACTGCTCGGGCTCGGCCGCTTCCTCTACTTGGTCCTGTACAAGCTCGTGCTCTTCAACGAATTCAGGTGCAGTTGTCGGTTCATCGTGGTGGAATAGAAAGTGGTTGTTCTGGTAAAATATGTGTGGTGTCGTTGTGGGGAAATTTGTCCATATGATCTGCTTCGGCTTAGAATAAGCCATTGCCGTGACAGTCGCGTCTTTCTGGTGATACTTAAACTGTGGTACAATCAAGACAGAGTTTGGAGGATTTTTCTGATTCCAAATGTCTTTGGGGTGTATCTTATCAGCGTGATGGTGATTTGGAGGTGGGCTGGGTTCTGTAGTTGATGTTATGGAAGCGGGCAAAGTTTCTGTCGTTGAGGTTATGGAAGTGGACAAAGTCGCTATGGTTGGATTCAGATCAACAGACGGGTGCAACTCCATAGACGTAGTCATATGGTCAGCCAAACTGGGCACTACCAAACTTGTTGTGGTGTGTGTGACCAAAGTCGTCATTGTAGGTAGTACCGAACCTCTCTCTGCCGGACTTGCGCGGTAAATACTCATCAATTGGTTCTTGAACATTTCCTGCTGGTCCATCATCTCCTTCTTCAAGCTTAATAGCAACTTTTCCAATCTTCTAATTTCATCTAATGGGTCCATTCTGTTGACCGACTTTCTGGGACGTTCACCCATAAAAAGACTACTGTCTGTAGCTTCTGGGGCCTCAGCTATTGTCAACTCATTTGTAGCTGGCGCTTCAAGCGTAATTGTCGTCACATTCTTTCTTATAATCAACGCTGGAACATGATTGAAGTTCACAGGAACACCGTCTTTCAGCACTTGTATCAAAGGTCTTGTTTCTTTAATCTTTGGTCTTTTATCGTCGTTATACGGCAACAAATCTTTGAAGATCTGGAAGTGATTTAGGAATAACGATATCGTGTCATTCGAAGGTGCCTGGCTGGTATTCTGGAGATCACTCATGCAAAATGCCAAAGACGTAAGCAACACAACTATGATCCAACTAATGTACATCGTTGATAATGGATAGTTCCAGAAGGAAGTAAACGTTGCGTGGGTGCCAAAAAATATAATCACCACAAAAGAAAACAAACTCAATAAATAATGTGATGCAAAAATTTCTGAAGAAAAAATAATATTGTTATTCTGTCCTATTTAAAGTCGACTATTGACTGGGCGATGTCAAAGTATGGTTGGGATACTGGCGACTTTGGATCGCTGACGACAATCGGTTTGCCGCTGTCACTTTGGATGCAAATTTCCTCGTTCAACGGAATCGAGCCCAACAACTTCAAGTGGTTCTCGGAAGCAACCTTTTCTGCTCCTTTACTTTTGAAGATGTGGCTCTCATGGTTACAGTTAGGGCATATGAAGTGGCTCATATTCTGCACCATTCCAATTATCGGGATGTTTATCTTGTTGAACATGGTGATCCCTTTGACAGCATCAATCAAGGCTATATCTTGTGGGGTGCTGACAATTATCGCCCCGGTAATCTGTAGTAATTGACCGATCGACAACTGGGTGTCTCCTGTTCCCGGTGGCATATCAATAACCAAGTATTCGATGGGCGACCAGTCAACCTCGAATAATAACTGCTGCAAAGCTTTCATAACCATCAATCCTCTCCAAACCACAGCTTGCTCTGGTTTTATTAGGTACCCCATTGACATTGTTTGCACTCCGTAGTTCGACAACGGCAATAGTTTGCCCGTGTCCGTCAATCTAGGCTCCCCGGATAGATTCATCAATCTCGGAATCGAGGGTCCAAAAATATCTGCATCGAGGATCCCTACTTTTTTGCCCAATCCATGCAATGCCAAAGCGGTATTCACCGAAACTGTCGATTTGCCTACACCTCCTTTGGCAGACGATATTAGGATGATGTTCGAGACATTGGGGATCTTCTGTCGGATCGGGATTCCTTGTGCTGCGCGTGGAATTTGGTCTTTGGACGTCCGTGGTATTCCCAATGGGTTCTCGTGGCTCAATGAGCGTTGGGTACTGGATATAAAACGGATTGATGACCTGGCGACGGATCTGAACATTATTGCTTTGGGGTTATTGCTTTGGTTTGTCGTAAGTTTTTTGTTGCGGGAAATTTTTCAGATGAGGGAACTGTTGAAAGCTTGATCTTCGTATCAGCAGTCCAACCATGTTTAGGCGATTTCTCTCAACTACAACATCGCTACGACCTACTGTTTTTGCATTGTCTACCAAGTTAGGCAAGTCTGCTATAGCCGTGGTGAGAATATCAGGACCTCAAGCACGGTACATCTATCATAAACTTACGAGATCAACAAACCAGCCAAAGAATAGAGTGGCCAGTGTCCGGAAACTACATTCCACCGAGACAGACAAACCAAGCATCCTCGATGAGGCGCTAACACTATATCTACCGGGCCCAAAGACGTACACGGGGGAAGACATGTTGGAATTGCATTTGCATGGCGGTATAGCGATCATCAGAGCCGTGATGAACTCCATTAAAACGCTACATTCCCCAAATGAAGGTATAATTATCCGACAAGCAGATAGAGGTGAGTTTTCTAGACAGGCGTTTGTTAATGGAAGACTAGATTTGACAGAACTCGAGGGGATCAACGAAATGATTAATTCAGAAACAGAGCAACAGCGTCTAGCGAACTTGTCCAGCTCATCTGGGAAGACAAAGTTGGTGTTTAAGAAATGGAGACAGGATATCCTTGAAGAAATCGCCAACTTGACTACCATAATTGACTTTGGAGAGGATCATGACTTGGCAGAGACAGAAAATTTGATAAACAATGTTATTGCCAACATACAGATCCTTGAAAGTGAGATCAAACAGTACTTGAAGAAAGTCAGATCGCTGGAGATTTTACTTAACGGAATAAAGTTGACACTATTGGGCCCGCCAAATGCCGGGAAGTCGTCAATATTAAACACCTTGGTTAATAAAGATGCTGCCATCGTGAGTGAAATCGCCGGCACAACCAGAGATGCTCTCGATATTCCGTGCGAAATAGGTGGGTTCAAAGTGGTTATCGGAGACACTGCCGGTATCCGTATGCTAGAGCAAGCTGACGTTATAGAAAGAGAAGGTATCAAGCGAGCCAAAGAGAGATCGTTCTTGGCTGATTTGGTCATCATCGTCTTGGATCCAACAACAGCGGGCAACACAGAGGAGTTGAAGAACCACCTTGCGGATTTGATTAAAGAGAAGAAGAACATCTTGGTTGTGTTGAACAAGCAAGACTTGTATCCAGACAAAGTCGACGCTATGATTGACCAATACTCGGAGCAATTGAATCTAACGAAAGAGTTCTTCCAGGTTGTGTCGTGTTCTACAGGTGATGGGATGGAGACATTGCAGGAGTTGCTAGTCAACAAGTTTAAGACTTTGTCTGAAACAGATCAGTCGGATCCTGTCTTGGTGTCATCTCGTATCCAAGACATTCTCGAGAACGATATACTTTATGGATTTAATGAGTTTTATAAATGGGCCAAACAAGATGACGTGGTGGTTGCGACTGATTGCCTTACTCTGTCTGTGGAAGGGATCGGTAAGATCACAGGCGAGTACATCGATCTCGATGAGATCCTTGACGTGGTCTTTTCAAACTTCTGTATTGGTAAATAGATAAATAATAGTACATGTATATATCGAACAGCGGTGGTTTATCCCGAACTGCAAACAACGTAGAACGTTATAGATTCAACATCCCAAGACTTTTGCATCTGTTGCACCTGGTGTCTGGTGTGCCTTCCGGCAACTTCCTCTTCTTTAACCACAGTATTCTTAATCCTCTTGCTCAAAGCAGGTGCAACCTTACAATCAAAAGTCAACACATTCAACCCGTAGCTCAACCTCACATCGTACTGAACGCCCAAGATGTCCTCTTCGTCTTTCTCCTCTTTGAAGCAGTCAACAACACCAGTGACTTCTTCTTCGTTGACGGACAACTTGCATTGGAAGTCTTCGCTTGCAGGCTGGTTCAAGAACCCGTGGTCATCGACCAAGTCACGCTTCTTGACCTGGTACAACAAGTTGTGCAATGACACTTTGAATGAGACAAAAGGCAGCACGCCATTTGGCAAAGCCACTGTGTAGGACTGGTTTGTGTAGCCATTGCTTGGCACCTTGTACGAAAAAAGTGTGGCCACCGAGGTGGTTTGCTGAGTTGGGAAGAGCGCCTTTTTGATTTCCTGGTCTCTTGGAACAATTGTCACTGGGGATGAGAACTTTTGTTGCACAAACTTAGTAACGTTTGTGGACACAGCTGGCGATGAGAAAATAGCTGACTCTTGAATGATAGCATTGCCTTCAGGAAGCAATGGTGCTGTCTTGCCCATGGTGTTGACTGTGGATTGTTCAGCAATGATTTCGCGATGCTTATCTGTTTCAGCTCCGTCTCCTTCAGCGTCTTCTGCCGCACCTTCTTTGGTTTCTTCCGGGTGGCCATCACCTTCGTCTTCGTCCTCCTCTTTGGGTTCCTCTGGTTCGACTTTCAAGACAGTCTTTTTCTTTCTCCTAGGTGGTGAGGCAGCGGCTGCGGCTTTGTGCAAGTTGAGCTTCAATTTGGGGCCCGCTTGCTGGTTTCTGGCACTATTGTTCTCTATCCTCGTCTTCAACTCGTCATACTTTTCATTGAAATACTCTTCCAACATGGTTGCGTCCTGATATATTTGCGAATCTTCGTTGTTGTATGCTCTCGCATTGGCGAATATCAACGAAGTGGTGTCGTGGAACTTTTGCAAGTTATCTAGCAACGGATATTTCGGACTCAACAACTTCTTCTTCTCCAAGTTGCCAATAATTGTGTTGAATGACATTGGCTTGGTGACAAAATCCAAGTAGTCCGAGTAGAAATCCGTGTCGACTTCCTCTATGAATGGGCCACTGATAACGCCAATTTCTGGGAATTCGTGGTTTACAACATCGTCCAAGACCTCAAGACACAACTCGGCCAATTTACCAAAAGTGATTGGTGGCTCAGTCTCGTGGGCGCTGGCATCATGAGCAGCTTCTCCCTGTTTTTGTTTCAACTTCAACTTAATCCTGGGTTTCTTGTGCTCACCAGCACCTGTATCTTCGGCAGGGGTACTTGAGCTGGCAGCCGGCAATGCTGAACTAGGAGTGGTTTCAAATTCCCTGACTTGGTCCTTAACAAACTCGACGATCTTGGCAGCACTGCTGACAATCCATGAATCTGGAGCATTATACGTCTTTGCATTGTGCAATAGCAATTCGAAATCATCAATGAACTCGTCCGCAGACTCCGCAGTGTACCTAGTTCTAATCCTCTTCTGAATCTCGTTCAACGATATTGGTTGATCAACAATGTGGTAGTAGTCCAGGTAGAATTTCTTGGAAGGTAACTTGACAAAGATTGAACTCAATTCTTCATCACCATCTTTCAAATGGAAGACTAAATCCAAGGTGGAATTGAAAAACTCTCTGTACTCGTCAGGGGTGTGACTGCACGTCTCTTTTTTCATCTTCTTCATTGGTGTCACTTCGTTCGATGATGCTCTTTTTTTCGGGGCCATGATTGATGATAACGCGGTGGTCTGTTTGACGTCAAAGCCTATCTAATGGTCCTTCGCTTGTTGATGTTGTTTTGTTTTTTATTTTTCTGTTGAAAATTTTGTCGCACTTGTGTCTCAAACTTCCGGCATTAAAAGTGTCTTGCAAGTACGGCATGGCATGGATAGTAGAGGAACAGGGCTCGTTGTAGAAAATAAGCTGTTGAAGTGTTATTTAACCCTGCGAGTAGTCTACAGTTCCCTTCCGACAATGAGATCCCGTAGTAGTACCTATATCTTGAACTAACGCCACAATCGCCACCTTACTCATTGTGCAGTCCGCGGTACGAGCGAGCGGCCAGCTCACGCCATATTCCGCATATTTCTTCCTGCTTGGGAAATTCAAGCATGAAAAACTTCTCTTATCATCACGACGATAAGCACAAACCCTCCCGCCCCCAAAAAAGAACATGCCTGATGAAATAACCATATTGTATGGTTCAGAGACCGGAAACGCTGAAGAGTACGCCAAGTACTTGAAGCAGCGGTTACGATCCTACAACCTAAAGTCGGTGTGCTCATCTATGGATGACTACCCTTTGAAAAACTTGATTACTCATACCAAATATCTCATCATCGTGTGCTCCACCACGGGTCAGGGTGAACTCCCTAGAAACGCCAAAAGGTTTATGAAGTTCATGTTGAAGAAGAAGTTACCTTCAGACTTCCTCCAGCATATTGATTTGACTTCTTTTGGGTTGGGCGACTCGTCATACACCAAGTACAATTACGCTATCAAAAAGATCCACGCCAGGTTGGCTCAATTAGGATGTCAGGAGTTGTCGCCAAGGTGCGAAGCCGACGAGATCTCACCAGAAGGTATAGACGGATATTATATTGAGTGGGAGACGGCGTTGATTGCCGCATTATTGGAAAAGTTCCCGAACTTTGGCAAACGTAATGAAGAAACCGTGCCGATGCCAGAATACAGAGTTAGTGTTGCTAAGCAGGAGATCCAGCAATTGGATAACAACTTTCTTTTGTCGAGGGTTGGTACTGATGGGTTGAAACTCGGACAAGTTGTGGAGAACAAGAGGATAACTGCGCCTGATCATTTCCAAGATGTTCGCAACTTTGTGATATCAAGCAACGCGTTAGAGTACTTGCCAGGCGATACGGTTTCGTTGTTTCCCAGCAATTTCGACGAGGACGTTGAGTTATTGTTACAACTGCAGCCTCTGTGGTTGAAAATCGCCGACAAACCGTTGAACGTTAAAAAGTTCCCACCTTTAGAAGGCGGATTTGTTGAGAATTTAACATTGAGGAAACTAATCAAATACCACCTAGACATAATCTCCATCCCCAGGAGAAGTTTCTTTGCATTACTATGGCACTTTGTGGACGCTTCGACGCCAGATGGTGAGCGTGAGCAAGAAAAGTTGAGAGACTTTGGCGGCTTTGAGGAGCCTGAAGACCTTTATGATTACGCCAACAGGCCGCGAAGGCTGATTTTGGAGACATTGCTTGAGTTCCAGAACAACTTGACCATCCCTGTGTCGTACATCCTTGATTTGTTCCCGTTGATCAAGCCAAGAATGTTCCTGATTGCACTGAGACCATCCAGCACAGAAGTCGAGTTGGTGGTGGGCATTGTCGAATACCGAACAATCATAAGGAAAATCAGAAAGGGTTTGTGTACCCGATGGCTCAAGAATTTGCAACCGGGCGATCAGGTGTTGTACTCTGTGCAAAAGTCTAGCTTCAAGTATGATAACAAGCAGCCAATTATCATGGTGGCGCCTGGTACTGGTGTGGCGCCGATGAAGTCGCTCATTGACGATGTATTGGGCCAGCAGTCAGAACAGGAGTTGTATTTATTTTTTGGATGCCGGTACAAGGAGAAGGACAATTTGGTGGCGTCCTTCTGGCTCGGTGAGTATCCAAACTTGCATATATTTAATTGCTTCTCGAGAGATGCCGATTCACAGTACAAGTACGTTCAAGATGGGCTCTTCCTGCAGTACGAATTGATTGGTCGCTTGTTGATGGAGCAGAACGCCAAGGTGTTTGTCTGTGGATCAAGTGGTAAAATGCCACGCGAGGTCAAGATAACGTTTGTTGAGATCATCATAAAGTATGCTGGGATGAGCAAAGAAGAAGCTCAAAGCTACGTGCTTTCACTAGAGGACAATGGGCGGTATAAAGAGGATGCGTGGTAAAAGCAGCGAGAGTATAATAATACAAAAGTTATAGAGATACAACATCGTAGAATCACTAGCTAGACATCGAGGCTCTTGATCTCATATATAGCCGACCATCGCTTCGTAACCACCACATCACGTCGGCTCGGAGAATTTAGCTTTTCTTTAGCCCATTGTCTACATATCACCAACGTATCCGAAGTCCATGAAAAATCTCTCTCGCGCGCGGTGGTCGTCGTGGTGGTGAACGACGGGGAAGAAAAGAAAAAATTTCAGCCAATCAGCCCTCCCTTCCAGGTACATACACTACCTAACCGCTGGCCCAAATGTTCAAACCACCCACCAGGTACATCTTCCGTTCATTCAGGAGATTGTACTCTACCTCCAAGGACCTAATAGTCGATGGCACGACGTACAAGAACGACAACTGGACCAATGTTCCTCCATTCATGCTCGACTTGATCACTCGTAAACTCCACAAGAACCCCAGCCATCCCATCGGGATATTGAACGACTTGATCAAGACGAGTATCAAAGACATGGACTATACTATCTATGAAGATTTCCATCCTATAGTTACAAGGTATCAGAATTTTGACAGTTTGGGTTTCCCCGAGGATCACCCAGGAAGGTCCAAGTCCGACACGTACTACCTCAACAAGGACCACTTATTACGGACGCACACCTCGGCGCATGAGCAGGAGTGTTTCGTGAACTGTGTTACAAAGGGGTATGTCATCACTGCAGATGTGTACAGAAGGGACGAGATCGACAGGACGCATTACCCTGCATTCCACCAGATGGAAGGCGCCAGGGTGTGGAGCAAGAACGACCCGGACTTGTTCAAGACCATCCAGGACGACATTGACGCCATACCGAAGACGAACATTATCGTGGAGGACCCGTTCAGAGACGAGCCCGTGACTAAGGTCAACCCAATGCAGAAGTACATGAGCCATGAAGAGGTCAGGCTCGTGTCGGTGCATTTGAAGAAAACTGTCGAGTATATAGTGAACCAGGTGTTTGAGAAAGCTAAAGAGTCGGCGAAACTCGCCGGCTCTACTGAACCGTATTTGAACGAGCCATTGAAGGTGAGATGGGTCGAGGCGTACTTCCCCTGGACTTCTCCATCGTGGGAGATTGAAGTGTGGTGGAAAGGCGAATGGTTGGAATGTTGTGGTTGCGGAGTTGTGCAACAGCAGGTGTTGTTGAATTCGAATTTGGGTGAAGACAAAATCAGTTGGGCTTTTGGCATTGGAGTGGATAGAATCGCTATGTTGTTGTTTGGTATTCCAGACATCAGATTGTTCTGGACGTTAGACGAACGATTCCATAAGCAGTTCCAGCAGGGTCAAGTCAACACATTTGTCCCTTATTCAAAGTACCCAGGTGTCAAGAGAGACGTGTCGTTTTGGTTAAAGGATGAGGTTCACGCAAATGACGTTATGGAGACTGTCAGAACTCATGCTAGTGACTTGGCTGAGAGTGTTGTTCTCGTGGACGAGTTTACCCACCCCAAGACTGGCAGGAGATCTCAGTGTTATAGAATCAACTACCAATCAATGGACAGAAACTTGACCAACGCCGAGATTAACGACATTCACGACAAGGTCGAGAAGGAGTTGGTTGATAAATTTGAAGTAGAGATTAGATAGAGTCTGTGCGTCTGTCATAATGCTTGTATATATTATATTAAAATTCTATAAAAACCGGGGAGAAACTAAAAAGTGATTAAAAATAATGAAAATTAAAACTCTAGCTCCAACACTTTGAGTTTGTGTAGTTGTTCGGCCTCTATCAATTTCCTGATGGCTTCTTGCTCGTCGTCATGGCCCGTCAACAAGATTCTGCAATATGTCAAATCCAAGTAATTTAGGGATTTGGGGAATACCCTACCACTCAATGATCTCATCAAATCAGGCAAGTAGTTTCCTTTGAGCCACAAGCTCTTCAACGTTGGTGGGAAGGCATTGTCAGGCAAGGTGGCGATGGAGTTCCTTGACAAGTTGATTTCTTCTAATTGTCTAAAGAGCTTGCAGTTGTTGAAGTTGGGGACTTTCCTTAGACTGTTGGCAAACAAGTTTAATCTCTTCAAGCGGTAGTTGGATGTGCTATTGCCAGACAAGTTCAACTCGACAATGTTGTTATTCGACAAGTCGAGGCTCTCCAAGTTATGCAAGATTTTCCAGTTGAAGTTGGCGTCATTTATGCAGACCAAGTTGTTGTTTGACAAATTCAACGACACCAAGTTTGAGTTCAAGGGTATGAAGTACAAGTTGTTGATCAGGTTGTATCTCAACTCCAAGTGCTGGGTATTAGCAATGTTGTTGACCTGTAAGTGACTCAAGAGCTTGTTCAAGTTGAAAAACTGCAACTGGATCTTTTGGATCTTCAAGTTTTGAAAGTTAATGATCTTGTCACCTGTATACTTGATGGCCAAGACTTCGATAAACTGGATCCTTTCGAAAAAGTTGTTGAGAATGGCAAAATTGTAGAACTTGTCGGTTGTCAAGTTCAAAACCAAATTTATCTTGGGACAACAAGTGTTGATGTATGGCAACAAGTCCATTAGCTGCTCGATAAACTTTATGTAGGAAACGTTGAAGCAGCCACAATCGCAGTTGTCATCATTTATCAAGATATTCGTCTGTTTGGGTTTGATCACAATCCCCTTGCTTCTCAACAAGTGCAACTCTTCGACGGAGAGCTCGACGCCGTCTGGGTAGTGGTGGTGGTGCTGATTTTTAGCAACCGAGTTTGTGATAATCAAGGGCTTATGGCTGTAGTAGCACAATAATGCGATTTTTCTGATGGGAAGATATGAGTCGTGTATCTCGGCGCTGCTGACTAACTCTAAAACATCAAAGTAGTATTGCAACTCGTCTGAGGACAAGTTTGACAAGGTGGTTGAGATTAGCTCTGGTGGTAATGCGAACAACATGGGGTTTTGGTTTGATCTGATCTGGCCTGGACTGGACTGTGAAGGAAAATGACTAAAGGGATGATGTTGTGAAGTAGGGGATGCGGTGTGATTTTATGGGGTGACTGTGAGGTGGGAAAATTGCTGTGTTGGTGTACGTAATAACCACTTAATAACCACTATTGTATGAAAACTCAAAATGACAAAGAAGGCAAGAGAATATGTTTCTTCTACTTTTTCAAGAAAAGCAATGGTGTGGTTATCTTGCTGTTTATTTATACAGGTATGACAGAGACGTGGTATTTCTGATGAGATGGAAGATGGAAGGTGTCGGGAACGAGGACGGGTAAAAAGAAACGTTCGATCTGGTTAGCATATTTTGCTCTCAGTGCTGTTAGTCGGTGCTTGGTATGCTGCAGCTGCAGTGAGCCACGGTTTCAAGGAAGAGGCAGGTTTGATAGCCATTAGTAATGGTGGTGATTGCGTTCGTGCGTTCGAACCTAAATCATCTGTATGTGCATATTGGTCTTAACTGCAACAACTACGGCGACAGCAGCAGCAGCCTTGGGGACAATGTGAGTCCATGTGACGACAACAATCTGATGTGGCTGTTCACATGATTTTTATTAAACTTGCTTTAGTGTTGCTTATTTTTTTCTGTTGGCGGTCTCTCTCTGTGTGCTAATCCTGCATTGTTCCTTATCTCACACTATGGCAAGACAAAGGACACGACAAATCATGCAGCAAAAAAAAAAGACTCACTGAATCAGCCATAATGTTAAAACTTTCATCACCCATTCTTCCACATCTCGCTTGCTCTCCCCTCCCTCTCTCTCTCTCCAGCCTTGCACCATCCCCATCACATCCAGGAACAATAGGGGTTCCTCCAGCTGTCAAAAACTAAAACCTTATTCCGCAAAATAACGCGTATTTGTAAATTACCTCACACAAATTACCAACCTTAATATTCCGAGCATCGGCCGGATTATTCCTCGACCCCACCCGTGTGACAAACACATACAAAAAGGTCGTGCGACACAGTCACAGAGCCACTTTTTCTACTGGTAGCGTTCAGTGCTTTTACCCAAACTTATTGTTTCCTTCGGCTGCAACTCAACATGTATTCCTATGTGACAAACCTATAGATAACAATAGCTTCCAATCATCAATACCTTGACCCCTCTCATCGACTTCGGTTCAAGGTTTAAGCACCGCCGGCTCTAATTCCTGGAGGGTGCATGTCTCGCCGTCACTGGAAGAGCATCCAATCTCATTGCTTGTCTGCAACCACTGTCTCTCTCTTCGACGGTTCATGATTCGCATTCGGTCACGCCTGATCTGGTAAGCAAACACGGTGTAGGTGATTATTAACACAATGATGTATGTCTCGGGGATAGATAATATTGCGAGCAATGTGTCGATCCCGGCTTTGTCAAGGGGGCGCCACCCGTCATCCGCTTTCGTGCAGCTCCTTGTCAGTGCGGTGTCATTCACCAGGTTGCAGTTCTCGAACTGGTGATCGTCCTCGGATCTTGCAAATTTCATTCTCATTATAACTGTAGATGTTGCGTTAAGAGTTGAATCGATGAAAGAAGTTGTTGAAATCTGGGTCCTCTACGTTTTATCATTTTGTTGCCATACATTAGATGAGATACTCTGCATGACACAGCATAACTATAGTTCCCTAATCATACAATCAAGCCAATGCTTTACCCAAAACTCTTTCTTCTGGATCAGCTTTAATCTCCTCGCCGTAGACGGGGTAAGTGTTGTAGCCGTAGTTGAAAGGAGAATAGAAAGTAGATCTGTCATAATGGTTGAGTTCTTGGCCATTCTTTATTCTTTCTGGCAAGTCAGGGTTGGCAATGAAGTATCTGCCAAACCCAATCAAAGATCTGTTGTCTGCATCAGCAACTTTTTCGATTGTCTTCCAGTTGTTGTCCTTATCGTAAGTGAAACTACCGCCTCTCAACAACACCCCTTTCCAGACCCTGTCAATAAATTCCACAGTCTTTGATCTAATCGAACCATCTGGGTTGTAACGTTCGTCATAGATGTCGATATATCCCAACCCTTTACCTTCATCCGCTCTCTTTTGCAACCCTTCAACCACATAAGTATAATCTTCTTCGGCAATTGGGTTGACAGATGGAACTTGGAAGTCATTCAATGGGGACAATCTGATGGCCAACTTGGCTGGATCAACAACAGTCGACAACTTATCAATGACTTCAAACAAGAATCTAGACCTGTTCTCAATACTGCCTCCGTATTTGTCCGTTCTCTGGTTAGTTCCGGGGTTGATAAACTGCTCAAACAAATAACCTGCAGCCCCGTGCAACTCGATGAAATCAAAACCCGCCTCGTCAGCCAATTTAGCAGCATTGACAAATTGGTTATGAACAATGTCATTAATTTGTTCTTCTGACAACTCCTGAATCGGATTGCCTGCTTCGATGGCAGCCTGTTCAGCTTTCTCGTGCTCGTAGATTGGACTGACACCGGTTAATGGCAAGCCGTGAGACTTCAAGATCTTTGCATTGCCGACCCTTCCTAATGCCCACAACTGAATGGAGATAGCACCGCCGACGGAGTGAACAGAATCAACTATCTCCTTCCATGCCTTGGCTTGAGTTTGGTTCCAGATACCTGGCACGTTGGGGTAGACACCTTGGTTCAACGAGATCAAGGTGGCTTCAGTGACCAACAACCCACCGGTTTTGGCACGATCAGTGTAGTACTTCTTCATCAAGTCCGTGGGGATATGCTCCGGGGACGCACGATTTCTCGTAGTTGGCAAGTGAGCAACACGGTTTCTGAGGGTGGTTTTCCCAATCGTGATTGGCTTGAATAGGTTGGATTTGGCAATAGACATTCTTGGTGGGTGTGGGATGTGACTTTCTTTTCTCAATTGGGTGCTTCTCTTTGGTTCTTATACAACACGGGGCATCATCTCTCTTACCGTGACATTACTAATCTTTGTAACTGAAAAAGCTGAAGTGCGGTTCTAACGATGATCTAAAGCCGAGCAGTGAAATTACGGTGAGAGAGAGAAAAAAAAAAAAGAAAGAAAGAAATCGAACCTGCACGACTTTTTTTATTTTTGGCAACTTTTGCACTACCTTGAGATTTTACGGCTCACGACATCACATTTCAACAAGCGATAGAGAGACGACAAAAAAATACCAGCATTTGGCAAATAACAAACCTGGCAGCCAGGCAACTACAAACAAAAATCAACCATGGGAGCCTGTCTATCGTGCCTAATAGGGAACTCCAACGATGATGAATACAACGAGACGTCGTCGTTGTTGAGAAACCAACACTTACACCAGCAATATTCGTCGGACTACTTGCAAGAAGAGCAGATATTGAAACAGCAGCAAAGACAACAAGAGTTGACGTCGATCGTCAACGAGTTGAATGATAAGCTAATCGATGTGACGTCCTTTTTGAACGGCAGTAATTCCATGCATAGCACGAGCAACAACAACTTGAGCATCGTCTTGAATGGCAGTTCCAGTGCAAACAACGGGGAGAACCCAGAAGATGGGGGAGAAGGTGAGAGCACCAAGCAGTTCCCTTATGTCTATTCACAGCAGGAAAGAGACGACGTATCGTCCAGGGCTAACGATATCGATGATGAAGTCAAGCAAGCTTGCAAGATATCGATTCAGGAGCCGTTATACATCAAGTTTTAGTTCTTTTATATACTGGCGGCATGTCCTCACTATCAATGTACACAATAGTGATTATAATTCCCTGGGTTATTATGGGCTTAGCTACACCGCAATGCCGTTGCATTTCTCGTACCTCATCCACCGCACCCCCACGAAGAGGAGGGGGCGAGAGAACAACAAAAAAAATTAACCCCCCCTCCCCCCCCCCCACGCCGGACTATAAATATCGCCGGAAAAGTTGTCCCCCAGGACATTTTTCTTTTCTTTATCTTCGAGGACATAGCAACCATGACAATTACACTCAATTGGGGGATCTTGGGCGCAGGCAACATTGCTTCGCAATTCGTCCACGACTTGGTCTTGAACAATCAAAGAAACACTGAATACTGTCACGTTATCAAATCCATTGGGTGTTCGAACCACGAAAGAGGTTTAGATTTTATCAAAAAGAACAACATCGCGCCGGAGAACAATTACGGCTTTGAGCCAGTTGTGCAGTCATACGATGAGTTGTACAAGAACCCAGCCGTTGATGTTGTGTATGTGGCAACCCCACACTCGTTCCACAAAGACCAATCCATTTCTTGTTTGGTCAATGGCAAACACGTTTTATGTGAAAAGCCAGTCACGGTCAACAAGAAGGAAGTCGAGGAGATCCTTGAAGTTGTAGCCAAGGAAAAGAAATATTTCATGGAGGGTATGTGGACGAGATTTTTCCCAGCCATTGCTGACTTAAAGAAGAAGATTTACGAAGAGAAAGTGCTTGGTGAGATTTTCAGATTGTTTGCTGATTTGAGTTACAATGCCAACATCAAGCAAGTCCCTGTGAGTTCTAGAATTAGAGACATCAACCTCGCTGCTGGCGCTTTATTGGACATTGGGATCTATCCAATCACTTACTCGAGGATTTTGTTGGACGACAAGTTGGGAGAGAACCACTCGGAGTTTGTCTACAAGTCGATCTTGACGTTGGACAAGGAGGATAAGGTGGATCATTTGTACTCTGCAATTGCCAAATACGAAAATGGTAGACACGGTATCCTAACTGCCTCGGAATTGGTTGATGGTCCAAAAGCATATGTCAGAATTGAAGGTGAAAAGGGTCACGTGGAGATGTACAGTGACAACCCCGCCAGAGCCAAACATTTCAAGATTTTCAACTCAGCAGGTGAAGAAATCTATGAATACAAAGACGACTCTGGGTACAATGGCTTCATCTATGAAGCAAATGCTGTTGCTGAGGACATATCTAAAGGTAAATTGAGCAACACCACTATGCCTCATGACGAAACATTGTTGGTTATGGGGCTAATGGATGACATAAGAAAAGAAAATGGTTTGGTTTATCCACAGGATTAGATAGGCTGCAAAAGGAAAAAAAAATATACAGGATCAAACAAAAAATTCACCAATAAGCAGGCAAAAAGGAAAACAGTAAAAAAAATCAAAAAGAAAGCATCACAAATGCATAAACGGACGTTACTTTCAACTACACAAACCCTTGTCAACATGACTTCAGTACGCTTGATAGTATTCCTCATGTTGACCCTTCTTACCCCATCAATCATGTGTAACTACAGCAGAATATCAAGAATACAAGACTTGTCATTCTTCCACCAGATCCAAGAGTTTGCCAAATGGGAAGAAGAAAACCTATTCAAACCCCAATCAACAGCTCCCCATCACGTCAACGTTTCCAATGAAACAACCAGTGCCTCTCCAATGACTTTCCATTCCAACATCACCAACAAAACCTTCGTTCTCCCCGTCGTGAACAAGTACTTGCGGAACTCGTCCAAACTAATGAACGTTTCCTTCTTTGCACAAGGGAAGAAGGAGAAGAAAAAGAAGAAAGAACCTAATTGGACAGTCACGTCTGGGTTCTTTGCCGGTAAGGAAATCGAGGACGTTGAGGATGAAGAAGATGAGTGTTGTTTCCCGGTTCGAGAGATCCCTGTTGCTAAACCGCCCCCGAGACCCGAACAGCCTGTTCCCAAGCCCAAAGTGACGTATGCGCCACCTCCAGAACTTTTCCCAGAGCCGGGATTCTGGGTAGATACTTCAAGCAGTGAGGAAGTGGAGGATGATGAGGAAGAAGAAGTGGAAGAGGAGGATATTGAAGAAGTGGAGAGTAGCAGTGTGAGTGAAGAGAGTGAGAGCGAGAGTGATGATAGCTGTAGTGATAGGGACGTCAGCAAGTTGTGGTTTTTTGGATGGAAGACACCTACTACAGAACGACGTCTTTCTATTGTTCCCAGCTCGAAGTTGGTCACGAGAGTCAGCGACGAGTTTCACAATTTGTACATTGATCCACTGCTGAAAAAGTTGGCCAAGAGAGATTTCATCGATGAATATGTGGGGTATGACGAAGACTTGCTGTGTGTTAATGACATCGACTATTCCAGTATATATCAATCTGTCTCCCCTAGGATTATCGTTTTCTGGAAGAAATGGTTTCTATTTCTATTTTCTTTTTTATAGCTCTTATCTAATGTATACTTTTTTTGTGTGTGGACTTTCGCAACCAATATAACCAGATAAGATCTTCATTTTTCTCATGTTTTGCGATTTTTTTGTAACACATTTTTCTTCTTTGCCTCAACCAACACACATCAAGACACCCCCCTCCTCCTTTTTCTTTCCAAAGAAGACAATGATAAAGTTAATCTTGTTGCTTTTGTTCGTCCGGTTCATAGCTGCTCCCATTCCAAACTTCCACGATTTGATCGGTCAGGAAAACTTGCCCCAGGAAGATTTGCAAGCATTGACGTTTTTCCACCAGGTCGAAGATATGCAAGATTGGGATCCCAACAGGTCGTTACGATACAAGAGAAATATCAAAAGAGATTACCTGGAAGATGACGATCATATGGCCAATTCGAGCAACATCACGTTCGTCGCCCAGGGTAAGGAAGAGAAACCCAAGCCGAAGTGGCATGTTGGGGCAGGTGTGTTTTTGAACAAGGAAAATTTCTCCAAGAACGAAAAGACATTTATTAAGTACGAGAGTGATACGGAGAAGGGTATACTGAAAGCTAAAGACAAGATCAAGAGCAAACCAAAGACGAAGAAGAAGAAGAAGAAAGTGGTGGATTATTGTTCAGATAGTGGTTCGTCTAGTGATAGCGACAGCGACGATGATGGGAAGCTGAAGTGGTTTAAGAAGTTCTCGATTGGTCAGAACGAAACCAAGGACATTTCAATCGTTCCTAGCTCCAAAATCGTCAGTACGAACGAAGACGGTACGTTTTTCAGCGAAGTGGGCAATCTACAACGGAAATACTCCAATGACTCGACCAACGCCTTCTCAATGGGATCTAGTGGTGGCGCCACAATCAATGTTAGTTGTGTATTTTTTGTTATATACTTTTTGTTTCAATTATGATAAGAGTTCTTTTTCTGCTAGCATATCTGATAATCCTGGAGATATCAAACAACTGTAGTGTTCTTGTGGTACCATCTAGCGCTGAAGAAAAATCTTTCCTTCGTTTCAGATCCTTGCAGAAACCACTATTGGGCATATACCCATCCACAACACACGCAATGTTCAGATTCGGATTCCTATTTACTTTGTTACTGATCCTCGTCCTAAGATTCCCGTCATCTATCCAGAGCCAGGACTTGCTTCTTCAGAAAAGACACGTCCAGCCAAACGACATACAGTTCTATAACAAAGGCTCGAGATCCTCGTTGAGCTACCTATACCAAAAAAGAGACGAGATGTTCACGATACAGCTGAAGAAGAAGAGCAAGAAGAAGAATAAGAACAAGAAGTTCAAGTCACATACTCACATGTATGGCACTGATGAAGAGGACGAGCATCTGAGACATTACATTGTCAAGAAGAAAGACAAGATCGGCACGACCACAATCACCACAGAGACCACTGAGTACCCGGCCAAGGAGCTCCAGCAAATTGGGAAATCCAAAGACGGATGGCAGCTTAATTTAGGTGTGTATCTCGATAAGGCTGAGGGCAGGGACGGAAAAGGCGGGGGTGATTCTTCATCTTGTGATTCCGACAGTGATGGCAAAAAGAAGTTCTTTATGTTTTCAGATGACACCAAAGAGGGAATTAAGGAATTGGTTTCGGACGAGGGCTTGGTTAGAATGGTTGCCAACGGAGAGAATAATCTATTCTACGACCATTTGCATCGGAACAATAACTCTACAGGAAACTTTACAGAGATTGGACTAAATTTGAAGACGGATATTGGAGAGTCGAGTAGTAAGATTCTCGGGTACGGAGTTCTCCAGCTATGTATTTGGATATTGTGTAGCTTAATGTAAACAGTTATTTTGTTACTCTGTAATAGATTTGGTTGCGAAAAAGAAAAGCTAGAAAAATAAAAATCTCCCACGATCTGTTTAGCCACCCCTCTTTTTCTTCTTATGCATCCTTCTAGCAGTTTCAATGGTTACATCTGTTCTACTTTTATGGATAAGCTTTCTCTCAATCTTGGCTGTCTCCTCCCCATCAAAACCCAAACCCAAGCCAGTTGTGCCAGAAACAGACGTCAATGATTTGGTCTATTTCAACCAGGTATTTGATATGGTGATTCAACAGACCAACCAGCATCTGCCAACCTTAGACAACTCCACCATCCCACATGTCACGATCGACAAGCCAAAGAAAAACAACACGAGCCCTGTTGACGCCCAGGGTAAGTTGAAGCCAAAATGGGAATACAATATCGGCGTCTATTTGGAGAAGAAGGTCAACAAGAAGTTGTTGAAGAAGATGATGAAAGACGGCAAGTTTGCTGCTATGGGGGACGACGATACTGGTTTGGTTATTGGCACCACCGAGAAGGTCTTGATTCCTACTGAGTTGATGGTCTCCAGGGCAATCCCCGACACCCACAACTTGTTTCATCAGAACTTGACAACCTATCCTAAGAAGCAAACGAAAATCAAGGTTCACAATATCAAAATGCCCAAGATGAATGCCCCACAACCGCCAACTTCCACGTACCTCTATTATGACTATTATAGTGGCTCTTCCGTTGATGATTCTTCCGGCAACAAACTAGTTCATGGCTTGTGGGACTTCTTTTGGTGGATACTTCTCTATGTATTGTAATGAAGATACAAAAAAAAACTTGTTCAAGAACAAAAACGGTTCTTGCTCTTCTACTGCAACGCCTTCAACCTCTGCCTCATTTCATCCAATGCCTCTGCATCTTCTTCCTCTTCTTCAATTGTGGCGGGCTCTTCAACCGCGGGTTCTATAAACTCAGTACTTGGCACTTCGTTCTCGATCTTGGAAAACTTGTCTTCCGTCAAGCTCTCGATTATCTTGTTCACCTCTTCTTGTGACTCGCTCTCCAACTCTTCGTCCTCTTCGTAGTCCAAATCCACCATATCGTCCATCATCTCATTTATTATTCCTGCCTTCATCAACTCTCTGGACAACTCTTGCATGCTCTGCAGGACCGCGCCAACATGGATCAACTGGTTGACTTCTTTCATCACCAGGGTGCTCGAGTGGATCGACTGTGTTAACTTGTTCATCTGGTACTGCTCGTTTATGGTCATCGTGATCGAATCGATTCTTGTCCTGGACGTGTATAGCTTGTTGTACTGTCTGTTGATGTTGATCAACTCTTTAGCGTATAACCTCGCTGATTTGTAATCTTTATCCTTGGCTGCTTTCTTGATTAACGATTCTGTCTTTTTCTTTAAAGGTGTCAATTGATTCATCGATCTTTCCAATTCCCTCTTGTTCTTTCGAAGTAACTGGTTGATTTTCCTCATCTGTGGAAGTTAGTAACCCTGGGTTGACACTATTCATCATCTCTTTGGTAATTCAACATACTTGTTCTTTGGGATCGGGCCCATATATCTTCTTCTTTATATAATCCATCTTATGTCCTTGCTGGTTGTCTTATCCGTCTAGTGGGTATTGGCTGTATGAGTGGTTTTTTTCCTCTCATTCGTCCAAGTTTTGTGTGGTTCTGCATAAAAAAATCAAGAAGCTGAGATAGTCAAATGGACGCCGCATGCAGTCCTGTTTTGGGAAATTTCTAGCGTGGTTATTCGGAGCTGACTCAGAGAGTAAAAGAAACCAGAAACCGCGACACACGTGACGCACTAACTCCGTGAGAAATTAAAGAATCCGACTTGCCTGTCTAAATTAAAGTGAAACTTGTTCATAATCATATTGTGAGTGGCGCAAGTGGAATCGCTTTATTGTCCTTGTAATATCCATGACCCACAGAGGGCGGGAGAAAAAAAATACACAGAACCGCGTGGAAGTAAGCTAGGGGAAAACAGATGTCTATGCGGGATATAAATATCCAGACTATTTTCCATCCTGAAATTATCCAGATAACCAAAGAGTCCAACCACCTATCCAGATAATGACCGACTCAGAGACCAGACCGAACCCTGCAGCCAGAGGAGAGACGTTTCTTTTGATCCTCATGGCAATTGTCTTGCCACCATTGCCAATGTACCTCATGGACAAAACGATATTCAGCCGAAACTTCATCGTGTGTTGCCTCTTGACACTTTGTGGTGGTATCGCTGGTCTGATCTTTTCCTGCTACATCATCTACTTGTACTTGAAGCAGGACAGCATCCTTGAAGGCTACACGAGATTGGGCGACGACGAAGAGCAGCAGTTGCGTGCTGAACCACAGGCACATCGTGAAGAACAAGCACCAGAGGCACAGCCACTCCATCCACACAGAATCCACCACGATGAGGAACACACTCAGCCTGATCCAAACCAGATCTTGACCGCCAGTGACTTGCCATCTTACGATGACATTGTCGGTGGTTCTCAACCTAGAGATGAGTACCCACGCGATGTCAAGAGTAATGGTGATCACAAAGTTCAGCGCTGATTTCCTTAGATTGTTCGGTATTCTTTATATATGTATTTTGTAACTCTGTTAAATAAACTTATCAATGGCGACCATTGACTTAGCTATGAACCCTTCCAAATGGAAAATACTCTTTGTCCCCAAGCTCAACCTTTCATCGAAAACTGAAGCCAACTCGACTAATTCTTGCACCAAAACCGGATTGTCCAAGAAAAGATTGACCAAATCAAACAACAACGTCTTTAATATGGTTCTGGCAGGAATACAATGTGATAACAACTCATACAACACGATTCTGTTCTTTGACAACGTCGTAATCGTTCGGTGTGCCTTTATGCTTTCAGCCATCTTGGTGATGATGAGCTCCCAGTCCAACTCTAATTTACCAACGTTTGAGTTTGGATCAATGGTTTCGTTCTGCATGCCAATGGTTTCAAAACTCAACAAACACCTTCTCAAGTTTCTATTGCTGGTAGTGGCTATGTCGCTGTAGAACTTCTTCAAGGCGACCTCGTTAGGTGTCTTGAACTTGACGCCTTCTCTCTCTGCAACATTGTTCAATATGTTGCTAATATCATCAACACTAGGACTTGGGATTCTAACAAGCAATGTTCTCGACTTGATTGGGGCAATTATGTTGGATATCGAATTACACACCAAGATCAATCTAATATTCGACGAGTACTTTTCCATAGTTCTTCTCAACGCGGCTTGAGCGTCTCTGCTCAACGAATCCGCCTCATTAATAATAACAATCTTGAATCTGTGTTTGGCTCTCAGTTGGTTCGCAAAGTCGACCTGCTCAGTCGAAGCAACGTCTTTCAACAAGTCCTGGATAACAACACGGTCATTGTTCCCCATATCACTAGGCGTGATTTCCAAATGATTGGCCGAACTCAAGACATTAAACTCCAACTTCCTGTTTGACGCAGTGACGAAATTCTTCACGTCTATCTTCAACTTCTCAACCTGGGGTCCGAATATCTCATTCAAAGTACAGTAGATTCTTGTTTTCTTTCCGCTTCCACTGGGACCATAGACTAACAAGTGGGGAAAATCTCCAGACTTGGCTAACGCACGAAGACTCTGTGTGATGGAATCATGGTATGATAATTGATCTAACGTTCTGGGACGGTACTTGTCTACCCAAAGTGACATGATTTGCGGTGGTGGTGGTGGTTGTTCGTGAAAAAGTTTTGGAGTTTGAAGAGTTTCAATAAAAAAAAATGTTGTTCTTGACGCGTCGTGGATGGATTCCCAAGATTTTAGGCAACAAGATCAATGTGGTATAAAGAGGCGGTAACACCAATTCCCACGCAGAGAGTACATGGTGGAGGTGGCGGCCCTCTTGCTGTTCCCTCTCCCTACAATTGGTCATCCCTGCTTGCAAAAACAAAATCATTAAACATAACTATATACTAATACAATCTACCTACGCCTTTGGTTTGGTTCTAATGAAATGTGTAGGACACTCATATCCGCCTGGGTTCTTGACCAAGTAGCTCTGATGGTAGTCTTCAGCATCGTACCAGGTCTCAATTGGCTCAATGATGGTGGCAATTTTGTGGTTAGGATACCATTCCTTCTGGAATATGTCTCTCACTTTCAATGCAACCTGTCTGTCATCGTCATCGTGGGTCAAAATGGCTGACCTGTATTGTGTTCCACGGTCTGGTCCTTGGGCATTGACTGTCGTTGGATCGTGCATTCTGAAAAAGATGTCCAAGATATCAGATAACTTCAATTGTGCTGGCTCGTAGGAGAGTTGCACACTCTCAACAAAGTCAGTGGCTCCGGAGCAGACCTTCTTGTAGTTTATATCGGTGATGGATGGGTTGCCGTTAGCATAGCCGACCTTGATGTCTAGCAAACCCTTCTGGGCAAATTGCTTTCTGAGAACATGCTCAACCCCCCAGAAACAACCGGCGGAGAGTGTTATGAGCTTGGAAGTAGCTGTGGAACGAATAGTCGGCGAGATTGTAGAAGTCATTGGTGTTGGATCAGAACAGAATGGGTTAGGAAGAAAAAAATTTTGACAGAGAATCCAATAGGGAGGTTTCTGATTGCTTTTATATGTAGATCTTGTAAGCTTTAAAGTTTGCTTACTAAAGACGAGAAGTAGAGAAGAAAAAAAATTTCTTGGGAGCGATTTCGCAATATCCACACATTCGGAGTATATTTTCTCGGGACGCCACACACGCCCAGGAAATACCCACATTAATCCCTGACTCATCGTAATATCAATATTAAAACAAAATAATATTGGCTCTCTACTTACGTTTAAACCCAAATATACTTCTTCTCCTTTCATTGCCCGATGCGGTGCTGCTTGTCGAAGCTTTCCGCTCAATTGGTGGAGCGCCGGAGTTACCTGAACTGCTCGACTCGTCTTTTCTTCTCTTCAAACTTCCAACCCACGATTTCTTCTCCTTGATGTCCTTAAGCATAGGCGGTGGTTGAGGTAGGTCTTGTGGCTGTTGCGGGATGTAAGGTGCATGTACCTCTGGCCCAGTCACTACGGCTGCTGGGGGTGGTGTTGGAATGTGGCCACGACTGTTGGTTCTCGAAAGCGGATTGACAAACTTCTCTTCTTTGTCAAACATAAAGCTCTTTAGTGGAGATGGCTTCTTGGCAGCCTCAGCTGGGTTAAATGACGCAATTGAGGATGTATCTGACTTGGAATCGACCTGTTCGTTGTTCACCGATGTCGCAAGCGTGCTGATTTCGTCTTCACCTTGCTTCATGGAGTATTCATCGGTACCGTCGTAAATGTCTTCTGGGTCGAATCCAAAATCCGCGTTGTAGTTTCCTTGTCTGTAGAACAAGATATAAGCACTAGCCAAACCTGGACCATCTCCGAAAAATCTCATCACATAGGAGTCTTCAACCAACTCAACAGTCTCGTCGTCAAACAACAACCACAAACCTGCCTTGATCTTACATATCGAAACGTAATGTCCGTGCATTGGACCTCCACCGATGTGAATTACCAACGCATATAATTCGTACAATTGGTCCTGCAAAGACTCATCGTCAGTTGTGTTAAACAAGCGTAGCTTTAGTGGGTAGCTGATCGAATCGAAAAGTTTCACCATCTTATCCATTTGTTCGTCGTACTTGAATCTCTTTAAGTTTATCACCAAAACTTTGGGCAACTTCTTGACCTTGATCGTCTTGACAGCTTCTTGCAATGATGAACATGTGTTACAGTAAAACTTGTTTTGGTTCGTCAACGTTTCCGACTTTGAGAAATTGTTCAACGCAAACGTCAAGGAAAAGCTGCTCTCGCCAGGCGGTATATCCACCGACAAGTCCAAGAACAACTCCTGCTTGGATGTAACAGTTTCACAGGAGAGACATTTGGTTTCATTTGTGATCAACCCACGGAATATATCACTGCACCAGTTGAACCCATCCAGCTTGTCTTCCTTGTTAACACTTTCAATAATCTCGTTGATCAAATAATTGAAAAATTCGTGAGCATCGTGGTGCATGTTGTTCTGGCGGAAGAGAAAATTCTTCTCCTTAAGCTTTTGGATGAAATAACTTGGCGACACAACCCCAATAGTCGACTTGTTCTCAACCATACTTTCAAACAAGTCCCTCAATGCATACAACAACGCCGTGTCTTCGTTGATTTCCCCCGGAGTTTGCAATGGTAGATCAAGGTTGATGATGGGACCGTTGATCAACGCCGATCTTTTTCTTTGGTCTCCGCTTGGGTTGGCATTGAATGGGTTGATGGGCACTGTCAAGTTGGTCTCTGGATGGGGAATACCCACGATGATGGCGCTTGAAGTCGTGCTGATTGGGCCCTCTTGGGTCGTCTGCTGCGGCTGATCGTTGAGAAGCATGGATGAGCTTTGCGAGTAGTCGTTTCTATCATCGTTTTCCGGTTTCTTGTCGGCTTGAGTAACAAGTGGTCTCGTAATCAAAATGTCCAACTTCTGAAACTCTGGCGATTTGCTAATCTTGATGCGTTGCTCCAACGATAATGCCTCACAGTCTTTGGCAAACGTTATATACTTCCCATACTTCTTTTTCGGGTCTTCAGTGACGATGGTGGGAGTGGCTGTATTTCCTGACGCCGCAGCCGACGACGAGCTGTTGTTGTTGAACTTGAGACCAAAAAGCGACCCTCGTCTGCTTGCGGGCTTTGGTCGTTCCTCCACGGTTGACGACACAGACGTTGATTTGCCACCTTGCTCTTTCAATTTCTTCACCACCAATTGTTCATACTTTGACGTAAAGTTGTGCGGCTTGAACCCGGCAACTATTAGTTTCGGTTCATGCTTGATCTGATTGTGTTGTATCAACTGGGTCCTAAAATTTTCTGTGTAGTACAAGCACTGGAGAATGGAATTACAATAGCAAGTGTTGCCAAAGTTCTCCATGCCAAAGATCTTATGGGATCCATCACCATATGGTAGGTTGTTGGTTTGTAGATTCCCCATTGATGGAAAAGGTAATAAAATAATAATAAAAAAAAAGAAGCAATCTCAGAACAGGATGACCTGATATTTTAGTTCTTTTGTCCCTTTGGGTTTTCAGTTATACGTTTCGTTCGCTCTTGTTTTTTTTCCCTTGATTTCTCCCTCTCTCCCTCCCGCATTTCTCGAGCACACCCGAGTTCGTTTTTTATTTTGCTTGACCATGGAGCACCTGATCAGCTGCAGATGTATGGGGTAAACGCCGTTAAGACCCGAGAACCGTGGCCTAAACTAAACTAAGCAAGATAAAAAAAGCTGGAGTAAAGGAAGATTGGTACAAGTTGCTGTTCTTAATGAAACAGCGTGCATAAGTGCTTTGGCATGTAGGGAGATGGAATGGGGAGGGAGGGAGTAGTCGCCCCCGAAATTGAGCATCTGGCCACTACCTAATTCAGAACAAATTACGAACCGTCGAAATATAATATATCGGTTCACAATGATTTCACACCCCGTTGTAGAGGTTGTAAAAAGATTTTCCGTGGTTTTTTTGTCAAGTATCATACCCGTAGATATCGCATATTGTCATCGGAAAAACTTTTGAAAGGTTTGTTTCACCGTCTGCCAAAGCCAATAATAACCCACACCTGACTCCACGAGAACACTGTTTTGCGGGATGCAAAAGTGGGGGGGAATGAGCTCTAGCCAAAAATGAGGAGAAGAAACCAGCAACAAACCAAAGAAACAACGCCATAATGGTGCAGCTGCAGCCTAAAAGAACGGTTCTTTTTCTTTTACATCGGATGGCGGATGTAGCTTTTTCGCCCTTTGACTGCGACAGCTGCTGATGTCAAGCCCGCGGGGGATACCACATCGAGCGTTCCATCGCGGTCGTGACCCAACCGTTCATTGCTTTTTTTCCTGAACTATTCATCTACATGCAGTACCAGGTGTATTTCTCGGAAAAACTGTAATGGCACATAAACGCACCACAAAGAACACAATCTTGAAAAACGCCTTTCACATCAAAAAATTAATCCGAGATGAGATAGTCATACCACTGCCATCTGACTCTCTTGTGTGGCAGTCTCGACTAGGGTCCTTCTTTTTTGCCCAGCCCATTCAGTCACTTGGACTTTTTCTTGTGAGTAAGGATCTAGAACAAAATCTTAACCGACCCAATCGTCAAGGTTGACCAACCAGTCCCCCCCCCCTTTCGTTGCTTTCCCCTCCTCCTCCTCCGCTGATGTCATGGTTTCAGTGCAAAGAGAGGACAAACAACCCGCAAAGCCTACTTGCAAGTGTCCCCCAAAATATCGAGCACCCCCCCCCCCAACAACACACCCTAGACGCAAAAGCAAGAAACTGGCGAATAGGAAAAATCTGTTCATTTCACAAAGCCATGGTCTAATTCTCCGACCGGAATAATTTTATGCACTCAATGTTATTTTTTCTGCCTGAAACCCGGAATAAAAAATTTTTCCTCCTCGACTCTCCACAAAAATGAACCCCAGGCTCCCACAAAAAAAAACAGAGGTAAATGGCCCAGACAGTGTACTAACCATTGATCCAAATAAGTCCACCGTGTGTGTGTGGAAAGTGGAGACGAGTGGAGAAAGGAAACATGCACTTGCTGGCCCTGACTGTACATGCCTTGTTTTGTAGTCTGCTTTACACCAGAGACCCCCCAAGAAGTCAAAGCACTCTCATGCTATGGTCAGAGAGATTGATGAAAGCATAATACTAAATCTGGTGACAATGCCAGCTATTCTTAGCACCGGAAAATTTTTTCCACGTCTAAGAGGCAAAACATGCTGCAAAGGCTGCTAAATTATGCAGATTTTGGGCCACGACGCACGAAAACTCTGGAGTGATGGAGCGGATACATACGCTCACCCCATACACTTACAGCTCCACATCCTTTACTCCAAGTGGGCACATTGTTCTCTGAGATTCTCCCTAAGCAGCTACATCCTCTCCGACAAGTATAAATATGCCCCTATTCCCCTGCTCTAAAGGAAAAATCTACTCTGTTCTCTATAGTTTTTCACAACTTCACCACAACCACAACCTAAAAAAAAAGAAATGTCTCAACAGGACAACGCTTCAAATACTACTACAACTGAGGCTGACAATCAAGACCTTCAAGCGAAGTATGAAGATCAACCACAGGAAGAATTCAACGAGGCCAATGCTTTAGACAACCAACCCCTTTCCGCCTACACGGGAATCATCATCATGTGTGTGCTTATTGCCTTTGGTGGTTTCGTTTTCGGTTTCGATACCGGTACTATCTCCGGTTTCATCAACATGTCTGACTTCTTGCATAGATTCGGTGGTACCAGAGACGACGGTACCTTGTACTTCTCCAACGTTAGAACTGGTTTGATGATCGGTTTGTTCAATGCTGCTTGTGCTATCGGTGCTTTGTTCTTGTCGAAGCTTGCTGACTTGTACGGTAGAAGAATCGGTATCATGGCTGCCATGATCATCTATATCGTTGGTATTATTATCCAGATTGCTGCTCAATACGCTTGGTACCAAGTTATGATTGGTAGAATCATCACTGGTCTTGCCGTCGGTACCTTGTCTGTTATTTGTCCATTGTTCATTTCCGAAGTCTCTCCAAAGAACTTGCGTGGTACCTTGGTCTGTTGTTTCCAGTTGATGATTACTTTAGGTATATTCTTGGGTTACTGTACCACTTATGGTACCAAAGTGTACTCCGACTCTAGACAATGGAGAGTCCCATTGGGTTTGTGTTTCGCTTGGGCCTTGTTCTTAGTCGGAGGTATGGTTGGTGTCCCAGAATCCCCACGTTACTTGGTTGGTAAGGACAAGATTGACGATGCCAGGGTTGCTCTTGCCAAGTGTAACAAGATCTCGCCAGAAGACCCAGCTATCCACCACGAATTGCAATTGCTTCAAGCTGGTGTTGAAAGAGAGAGATTGGCCGGTAACGCTTCCTGGATGACTTTGTTCAACGGTAAACCAAGAATTTTCGAGAGGGTGTTCGTTGGTGTTATGTTACAAGCTTTGCAACAATTAACTGGTGACAACTACTTCTTCTACTACTCCACTACCATTTTCAAGGCTGTTGGTTTGGACGACTCTTTCGAGACCTCCATTGTCATTGGTGTCATTAACTTTGCTTCCACCTTCGTCGGTATCTACGTCATTGAGAGGTTCGGTAGAAGAATGTGTTTAATGGTTGGTTCCGTTGCCATGTCTGCTTGTTTCTTGGTCTACGCCTTGGTTGGTTCTCAACATCTTTACATCCACGGAGCTGATGGTCCAACTAGAAAGCCAAGTGGTGATGCTATGATTTTCGTCACCTCGGTGTACATTTTCTTCTTTGCCTCCACTTGGGCTGGTGGTGTTTACTCGGTTATTTCTGAATTGTACCCATTGAAGATCAAGAGTAAGGCTATGGGTGTCGCTAATGCTGCTAACTGGCTTTGGGGTTTCTTGATTTCCTTCTTTACTTCCTTCATCACTGACGCTATCCACTTCTACTACGGTTTCGTTTTCTTGGGTTGTTTGTTCTTCTCCATCTTCTTTGTCTACTTTATGGTCTACGAAACTAAAGGTCTCACCTTGGAAGAAATCGATGAATTATATGCCACCAGTATCAAACCATGGCAATCTGCCGGATGGGTTCCACCTTCCTCCCATGAAATGGCCACCTCGGCTGGTTATGCTTCCAAACCTGAAGAAGAACAGGTGTAATGATTTACCAACAACATTTGTTAACAAACCCTAATTAATTTTTGCTTTCTAATTTTTACCCAATCCAGATGTTTGGTTATTTGTCATTGCATGAAGGAACTAAAGACACAAGCAAAGTTTTGTTTCCAATTCCAACGTCAATTCTTTTTTTTTACTATTATTAATGAGTTTTACTGGTGTTTGCTTTTTTAGATATAGAGATAGATAAAACACCTTTTTGATGTATATGACCTGTATTGTTATTCGTATGTTTGCTTCAGCCCTGTACATAAGATCCTATTCTCCTCTTGAGGATGGTGAATGACATCTTGATAGGCAAAATGAGAAGGGGGTTGGGGACGAACCCGAGGCTGCCAATCCCGAAATAGACCTCTTCTGAAGAGTGTCAACAATAGGCATGGCCTTCCCCTTACAAGATCGTTTCACGGGCACGGCAATAATGCATAAATCATTCCACTTAACAATGTGTTTGTGCGTCTAGCACGACCCATCCCCCTACAAACTTTCTGACGTAAAAATTACAAACAAGAGAAAAACATGATTTTGCTTCCTTCCTCCTCCTCCCTCCTCACTCAAAAACGCACAGGCTGGTATTTTTTTTTTTTTTTGGGTTTGCAGCATCTGAAATAACAAATCAACAGCAATAGCTACGGTAGAGTCGGGCACAAACAAAAACATCCAAATGTATGCAATTAATCTACCACAATTCCTCATTCTGTCACTACAACTCCAAACCATTCCCACCCTAGAATTACTAAAAGGACACAGTGAATTAGTAAAAAAAAGAGCTGCCAGGACACTCCCTTCCCCCCGCAAAGTAGGTGCACCACCTACATCGCGCAAAGAAGTGACTTAGGGTTGGTCTCGCCTGCGACTCCGAAAGTCTCGACCGGCGGAGTGACGGGGGCGGCGTTGGAAGGCACTCGTCCTTGGCCGTGACTAATTTTTTTTCCGGGCCAGGCAGTACAGCCTTGAGGTATTTTCCAAAGCAATAGTTTCCCATTATCTCATTCACTTGACTAAAAAGTCTTGAAAAAGAAACAGGAATGCTGCAGCGCTGCTTAAAAAACGCTCAATTGCGAAAACAATAAAAAAAAGAACAAAACGAAAAAAAAAAAAAAAAAAAAACAAACTTTAGCAATTTACTAATTGTCCGGAATGGATATACTGAATATTCGGGTAGGGTTACGTTCCTTTCGTTCAGTCGCTTTTTGCGATCTATTCATTTCGAACCGGAATCCAAGGTGGATGCCTACATGAATGGTTTTTGCTGCTTTTGCATGAAAACAAACAAAAACTTAGCTCCCCCAACGGTCTTCTAAAAACTATTTAAGAGCAGCGAAAGATCTCCATATTTCGATTTCAGAGTTTTTACAATTCCTCTTACTTTCTCGGTAATTACTCCAAGTTCAACAACAACCACATAAAAGATGTCTGCCTCCGACTCCACAGAAGCAAATGCTAATCTTGAGGAAAAATACGAAGCCCCAGTCGATCCAAACGACCCAAATGCTTTGGCCAACAACTTGAACGCTAACCAGCCATGGCACGCTTACATTGGTATCATCACCATGTGTGTGCTTATTGCCTTTGGTGGGTACGTCTTTGGTTTCGATACCGGTACCATTCCAGGATTCGTCAACATGACCGATTTCCAAAGAAGATTCGGGTCCAAACGTGAAGACGGTACTTACTACTTCTCCAACGCCAGAACTGGTATGATGATCGGTTTGTTCAACGCTGGTTGTGCTATCGGTGCCTTGTTCTTGTCGAAGCTTGCTGACTTGTACGGTAGAAGATTCGCTATCAGTGTTTCCATGCTTATTTACATTTCTGGTGTCATTGTCCAGATTGCCGCTCAACACGCCTGGTACCAAGTTATGATTGGTAGAATCATCACTGGTGTCGCTGTCGGTACCTTGTCTGTTGTTTGTCCATTGTTCATTTCCGAAGTCTCTCCAAAGCACTTGAGAGGTACCTTGGTTGTGTGTTTCCAGTTGATGATCACTTTGGGTATCTTCTTGGGTTACTGTACCACTTATGGTACCAAAGTGTACTCCGACTCTAGACAATGGAGAGTCCCATTGGGTTTGTGTTTCGCTTGGGCCTTGTTTTTGATTGGTGGTATGACCCGTATGCCTGAATCTCCACGTTATCTTCTCAGTAAGGACAAGATTGACGATGCCAGAATCGCCCTTGCCAAGGTTAACAAAGCTTCTCCAGAAGATCCAGCCTTGCTTGCTGAATTGCAGTTGCTTCAAGCCGGTGTTGAAAGAGAAAGATTGGCTGGTAACGCTTCCTGGATGACTTTGATCAAGGGTAAGCCAAGAATCTTTGAAAGAGTGTTTGTTGGTGCTATGTTGCAATCCTTGCAGCAATTGACTGGTGACAACTATTTCTTCTACTACGCCACTATGGTTTTCAAGGCTATTGGTTTAGATGACTCCTTTGAGACCGCTATCATTATCGGTGTTATCAACTTTGCTTCCACCTTCGTGGGTATCTTTGCCATTGAAAAGTTGGGTAGAAGAATGTGTTTGATGCTCGGTTCTGTTGGTATGTCTGCTTGTTTCTTGATGTACTCTTTGATTGGTTCCCAACATCTTTACTACCACGGATCCAGTGGTGAGACCAGACACAGAGACGGTAGAGCAATGATTTTCGTCACCTCGGTGTACATTTTCTGTTTCGCCTCTACTTGGGCTGGTGGTGTTTACTCGGTTATTTCTGAATTATACCCATTGAAGATCAAGAGTAAGGCTATGGGTGTCGCTAATGCTGCTAACTGGCTTTGGGGTTTCTTGATTTCCTTCTTTACTTCCTTCATCACTGACGCCATCCACTTCTACTACGGTTTCGTCTTTATGGGATGTTTGTTCTTCTCCATCTTCTTTGTTTACTTTATGGTCTACGAAACTAAAGGTCTTGACTTGGGTGCTGTTGAAGAATTGTACAACGCCGGAATTCCAGCTTGGAAATCGGCTGGTTGGGTTCCACCATCTGACCACGAGTTGGCCACCACCACTGGTTACGCCAGAGACGCTAAACCAGAAGAACAACAAAATGAAGAGCAAGTCTAGAAGAGGCTTTCTTTATTTATACCTTAAACTACAAAATACCATTTTAATTATGCCCCCCCCCTTTCTTCCGCTTTGCAATTAATGAACATTTAATATTAAAATATATGAAACTATTCAAAGTTATGACATCTAAACTGTAGCGTATCATCGTTATACGAACTCCTTAGAAAAATGTCTGGCGAACGAGAAAAGGGTGAAGGAGGAAGAAAAAAAATTTTTCGTTGATCGATAAAACCAATACGCAACAACTACGGTGTCACCACACAACAACATGTTCAGCCAGTTCAAGAGCAGCTCCATGTTTGGTAATGTGTTTGCCAGCTTCAGGAGATACAAGCATGAGTACAATCCTAGATTCAAGGTCGTTGAAAAGGCACAAAAGGGAAGAGTCTCAGTGAGGACCGGAGGTTCAATCAGAGGTAACTCCTTAGCATTCGGCAAATTAGGATTGAGATTGAAGTCTGAAGGTATCAGAATGCATGCTAACCAGCTTCAAGCTGCTGATAAAGTCTTGAAGAGAGAATTAAGACCTACTAAGTCTAAGTTATTCACCAGATTTGTCTGTGACTTGGCTATCTGTATCAAGGGTAACCAGACTAGAATGGGTAAAGGTAAAGGTTCGTTTGACCACTGGGGTACCAGAATGCCAACGGGTAAAGTTTTATTTGAAATCGACGGCCCAATCCATGACAAAGTCGCTAGAGAAGCTTTGAGAAAGGCATCCGACAAGTTGCCTGGGTTGTATGAAATCATCACCCCGGAATCCAAAATCAGAGTCAGTACCACTCACTTGATTGATAAGCCAGAGCCTGTGGATTACCTTGAGAAGATGAAGGCCAACCCTACAAAGAAATGGACCAACATACAGAGGTACCACACCGATCCAATGTACAAGTTGTACAGCGGAAGGAAGTAAATGTAAGTAGTGTGTAACTTGTACATAGAGACAATAAGGAAAAAAAATAAAGTGTTGAAGTATTCAAACCCCAATAATCTCCTTGATCGAAGACACCCTTGCAAGATTAAACACAATGTCCAAAGAGACCCCTAAGTTGATTCATCATGCGTTGAACACCACATCCAAGTTGATTGATTCAGACACGAGCATCTCCACAATTGATTTGAACTTGTTGGAGAACTTAAACACCAATCAATCGTTGAACTACCTCAAGCTAGAAAAGAACTTGGACGAGATCGAATCTAACGTGAAACTACTACAATCGCTAGGTATGTATCAAGCAGTCGTATTATTGGCTATGGACAAGTACTAACAAGATTTCAGAATCTGAGTTTTTGGGCTACTCCCAGGAGCTTCTACAAATTGAGAACAAGGTCGCCATGCTTGAAAATTTGATCAACGAGCTAAACAGCTGGTCCCAGGAACTAGAATCACTACGTAAACCAAACGTATAAGAAATAAGATATGCATCATCAGAACCAAGCAAATGTAGGAAGGTAAAATAAAAAAACTCACGACACACAAAGTTATGCCCTTCTGAATCTTGCAACCACTTTTCTCTTGCCCTTATACTTCACCAACACCAATGCGTCTAATCTATTTCCTATTTCTAGCTGTGGTGATAGCTGAAGGAACACGAATCCCGCGGGTCTATTCTGACTTTGTCACCAGTGAAGACGAGCAGGACGATGACTCCGAGGGTGAACCTCCTGCCAAGGGGTTTTCAATCAAAGATTTCATATTCTGGTACAGAAAACACCACAAACATGACGAAACAACCGACGGTGACCACTCCACTGATGGGTCAGATTGTGAGAATCCAGGAGCTGCGTCTGATCATGAAGAATGCGTGAGTGGGCAAGATTGAATGCTTGTTATTCTTCATAATACTTCACCTGTATCCAAAGACTGCAACTGTTACATTGAACAATTATATCGTATCCACCTTCCTTATCTGGTGTTCCCCGTTCGAGGTCTGGTTCAGTTAGTGACATGCTGTGGTGGGCCGTACATCTGGGACAGTTCTTGCTCCATATTTCCCGACCCTCGTCAAAATCAAAATCATCAAGACTATACACGTCCAACCCAGCACCATTAATGTTGAATCCACTGAGTTTGGTCGACTCTAGCAATGTCAGATCATATTGTTTTCTGGAAGTTGGGTCAATCAATGTCGTGAATGCCTGTTTGATTAACGGGATATCAACCTGTGCAGAAACGTCTTCGGTCTTGTCAGGGTGTGACGATAGTAGTTTCAATTTATACGCCTGTTTGATTTCCGCAGTGGTGGCTTCTGGGGTGACTCCTAAAACTTGGTAGTATGATATCATTTGCTGGTGTTGTGTGTCCTCTCATCGGCTCAACAAGGGGACAATGGTGAAAAAAGAAAAATACGCTTTAAAAAAAAAATTCATCTCAACCTCATCCCGATCCTGTCTCATCACTACCACACATAATGACTACTGTCAAAGTTGACTCCGTGAATGAGGAGCCAGTCGCAGCCGTTGGGTCTTTCTTTAATGGTTTATCTGTCCCTCCATCTGCTGAATTTGACTTGTACAAGCACAAAAAGAGAGAAGACTACGTTTTGCATGGAGAGACCGAAACCTTGGACTACAATGGAGAATCCAGCAACGATAACGAATACGTCGTGGCAGTCTACGACCCCGAAACTAAGTCTGTTGAGTTATTCAGAACCCCATATGTGTCGACCAAAGTGACAGCCAAGAGAAATAGAGTTTACAAGGGACCAAGAGTCAAGAGTGCAGGTCTCAGAAACGTCACTCAGCGTAATGCCTTGGGTGAAGCATTTGGTACCAAGAAGGCTAAAGCCGCTATTCACAACTTGGAAAAGAACAGAATCGACGCTGAGAAATTGCAAGACTTTGAGTTGGATATCGTGGATACCGTCAAGGAAAACACTCGTGACACCCCTACAGTTGACGATAGTGCCGACAGACCAGTCCCATTGGGTAACGTGGATGCCACCAACGTTGAAGACATTTATCCAGTGAAAAGCATCATACCAGAAAAAGAATGGCAGTACCTCCGTGTTGGGCCATTGCTCACGGCCGAAGATCCTTTGGAATTGTTGCCATTTACCAAATCGGAGTTTATCAAGAAACAACTTCCTATTTTGATTGAACAAAAAAACACTGAAAAGTTGCAAATGCTTTTCTATGCCTCCCTTTTGTTTGGTGTGTATGACAAGAGAAGATCCAAAGACAAGCAAAGCCTTTTGACAGGGTTGCAAAACAAAGCATCGGAAGTCTTGATTGATGGTATTTTGGAAAGATTCGCCATCTCCCGTGTCTCCCAGTTTGGTAAGTCCAAGGACAAGTCATTTTTCATTGACCCACACCATGAAGATAAATTATTGACATACTTGTTCATTTTGCTTTTACACATAAATAATTTCACAGTTGAATTGGTTCCGCTCTCCAAGGACTTGAAGTTGAAGAACACCAAATTGGTTGCATTGTTCAGAGCATTAGGCGCCATCATCAAGAGTGCAACTGTTGGTGAAGCCGAAGCTCTTGGTATTCCAAAGAGTGCTGCTGGTACTTACAAGATTGCTACTTTGAAGGTGCCATTCAAATTGCCAGAATTGACCAGAAGGGGTAAGCGTCGTTAGTTAGCAGGGTTGTATGTAGCAATTATTAATAGAACAGGGAGCACAGACAACACAGCGTGTATTTGTAGCTATCACACATTCTTGTACTCGTATTTCAACTTGTTCAACTGGCTAACCAGCTCATCCATGCTGGTAAACCAATAATTAAATACATACGGCGTGATTGTATTGAACCATGGCACAACACATAACAACACCACATCGTCTCGCCTAAGCAAGACGCCAATCCCCGTCAACTGCACGCTCACCACTACACACATCACCCTAATGACCTTCTTAAACTCGGCGTAGTTCACATTGATCAAATTAAGCAACACGCACAACGTGAGCAACAAGTCCGTGATGTCCCTGGACCGTCTCGCTAGCTGGGTTCCTGAGATGAGGCATATCTGGAACACGTAGAACCCAGTCAAGTACCGCGTGTATCTCCTGAACGTCTCCCGATTCGAGGTGCTGAGTCTGTCGATTACCTCAGTCTGGTCCTGCGTGTCAATTGGGGCATTGTCGTCATATTCCGTCGTTTGTGAAAGTATGGATTTATCAAACTTGCGTAGTCTTGATGTCATTGTTGATGATGAACCCAAAAAAAAGACTAGAACGACTTGGGATAATGATGATGGTGGAAAAAAAAAATGATGACACCGACGAGATTCGAACTCGCGCATCTTACGATAGTAGAAACCTCTGAAATCAGAAGAAGAGATCTTGAGAAATCTTGAGTCTACCGCCTTAGACCAACTCGGCCACAGTGCCTATTTGATGGATGGGATAAGCTGGTGCTTTGTGGGATTAGGAGGGATATAATCTCAACAGAATCCCTGAAAACGATAAAGATGAGACGGAATGGAGACACGATCTTCAGGGTCTGCCGCACTCGGTTTTTGAAAACAGTAAGCGTCACGAACGTTGCACTTCCCTAATTCACTACAAACAACGGATATTCTGTTCAGTTTCTAATCCGATAGTTCTTCTATCGTTACGCCAACCCTACTGCACCTTTAATCAACATCTTCAATCTGTCCAATGATGGTTGGAATCTTGTTCACATTGTTCGATAATTACCAACCATTCGTAGCCCTTTCTGTCGCCATACTTCGACTAACATATGAAGCTAACCTTGAGTTCATAGCTGGAGTATTTGTGGGACCCGGGGGTGATGCTGACATAGGCTGGTGGTACGTGATGGGATGTCATCCTGAGAAAGAAGAACAACAACGGTAGCAGATGTACAGTCGTTAAGTTCCCTATTTCAAAAAAGAATCTTCCTTATTGTCATTACATCTTCTGCAGAGGCTGTTTGTAACTTCGTCATTGAAATTACCAGCCGTATACAACGCACGCAAGGAGACTATGATACGAGATGATAACTTTTCGAGTGTAGCAGGTAGGAGTGGAGCACAGATAGACAATTGTTTGTAGTCAAGATCCTGTTAAAATGCACAATTGACCCGTGCCCATATGTAGCCCGTTTTCCTAGGAGAAACATTACGTAGTGGTTGGGGAGCCATCGTGGCGTCGTTTTCGCAACTTCATGTAGATCGGAAATATGCTATTTATTATATGCAGGACTGTGAAATCTGAAAAACTATAAAACGAGTGGGAGATCCTTTTCTCAAAAAAAAAGACGACAGCTCAAAATTCATCCCTCAGACTCTGCATTGTGTTCTTTCAATATTAATTGGAATTTTGGATATAATTGTCGAAGTTGCGTCCTGATGAGAAAACTGCTAACGCTCACTTATATCTAGCATTATCTATAGTTCTTCAAATGAATGCTACTTGTGTGTTTTTTTTTGTTCTTCGTAGTTACGCTCTAAGTATAAAGAAAGTTCTGATCTGTGAGGAAGTAGCGCGTGTATCTACCATTTCCCTGTACCACTCAGTCCTCGCTGACGCTCCTACTTAGTTCTCACCATTCTATGCCACTCTTTCTTTATAGTTCCTAAACCTATCAAGCCAATACACGGTTTCAACCCAAGTTCAGCTCCCATTCGGGGGCTCAACTCCCTTACAAAGTAGTGGAATTGTATCCACCGAGACTGAACACTTCTTTCATGAAATTTTCAAACCAAAATCGAACGAAAAAGAAGTGTTCAAGTAGTTATCACATTATCCAACAACTACAGCCTCACACTGTCCTGTTAATACCAAGATCACTCTTGGGACGCTCTAGTAACAAATCTCATGATAACTTTATGTTGTAATATAGTGTCTAATTGGCACATATTACACGACTTTCTTATTCATCACGTGCTACACGTGATCTAACAATTACACAAAATATCCCAACAACAATTATCCAATCATACT
>JAJMBE010000067.1:0-67214 GCA_030565125.1 Candida pseudoviswanathii | reverse complement strand
ATAGCCAATGAGAAGCGCAGCAAACAAGCGAAGTCCTAATGGTGTGTATATTTATCCGGTCTCGTCAATGATGTCTACTTTTGGTATAATATTCTTGTAACTTTTGCCAAATCTCATGTAATCGTAATTTTGCTGCAATTGCTCATGCCAGTAATCAAACCCTGGAACAGTCTGGTTCTCTAATAGCTGCTCCAATATCTCTACCTTTAAGTTCCACAACTCGTGGTTTCTAATATCCGACTCTAATAAGTTTGCTGAGATGATGTTGGGCAAACTGTTGAACAAGTGCTCTTTGGAATGCTCGTACTTTGCCATAACCAACAACAAGTTGAACAATTTGTCCATTGGCAATCGCGACAACCTGTCGTTATCCAATTGGAGCTTCAACTGGAAGAATGTCGTTGTGGGTTCGATGAAATTCAACAAGATGGGGAAGTAGGCATTGTTGGTGAACAAGTTCAAGTGTGCCAAGACGTCAGTATAAATGGAGTTGTTCAAATCGTAGATGACCTGTGGATTTGCCTTGCTGAGCAATTTGATATCGGTCTCGTTCTTTTCGAACACTTGGATCAAGTTGTGTGTCTTGAAGATTTGGTAGCTGTCCAACAAATCAGTGTAGGAGCGACCATAAGAGATTTTCGTCACAAGCTCGACAACTTCAGACTTGACCAACGAATCAAACTTGTCAAACGACGACAATATCTCACTCAACACAAATTCCAATTCCAATTCCGATTGTTCGCGAACTAGTCTGCCATAGAACTGGACCAACAAAACCAAGAACAAGGGGTCGGATTCAAACTTGAAGAAATCATCTCTAGTGAAGGTGTACAAGGCTGGTGATAACTTTTTCAACTTTGGAAGTACTATGTTTAACAAATCCAAATATCTAGCCAATATGATAGTGTTCTCCAGCTTACGTGTTTTCCGGAGGATAGGTTCAATTGGGTCAAGCGAGGCTATCTCCTCCTTGGTTTCCAATTTGGTAAGCAACAATTCAATCTGACCCAACACAGAGATTGGTGTTTCTTCGGTAAAAAACTTCTCCACTAACCTAGAAATAACATCGTTTGTTTTCAAAAACTGCAACGTTTCCTGTTCGTGGATGTTCAAGATGATAATCTTCAAGCACAATATGTTCACCACCGGCACGTTCGATTCAAAAAGATTGGCCAAGATAAATTCAATCGGGTAGAAGGTCAACACTTGCTTGAACGATAAATTGGACAAAAGAGCCAGTAACAAATCGATTAAAATGCCGTGGGGGTCCAATTCGTAGTATTTGTCGTCTAGCAAAATCTGGTTGAGCAAGGGGATTATGGTTTGAAAGTACTGTTCCTGGGTGGTAATTGCCTTGTCAATCGACAAGATGTATCCATCAATTAGGTTAGCATCAATGGGGGTTTTATCTTCGAGGCTCTTGGTAAGGTGGTTGACAACCTTGGTGGTGAAGTCGTCTAACATTGATTGGCTGTTTGGTGGTGGTGAAGGAGAAAAAAAGTACGGGGTCACAGACGGAGACAGCAACTTTTTTTTGCTCTCTCCATTTTTACAACCAAAAGCAAAACTCTCCTTGTTCTCCGAAATATCCAGAAACTTCCATGAAGCGCGCGTGACTCAAGGAACGCGATGTAGGTCAGGTGACTACGGTTATTCCTCTCACACTATGGGTTACTTCCCAGACAGAAATATCAGTAGTTGTGGGAGAGGATGCTAATATCTCTCTTCAGATATCTGTTGGTATTGTCCAGAATTTATTCAAGTTCTTGCCATGACTTTGCATCAACAGACAGTTCACGCCAATCTCAAGCCACCATCTTGTCTGCATACCTAGGAGAAAAGAGTACAGAAGGGGGAGTTGGTGAAAGAAAGTGGACGTCAAACTCAGTTTGTGAAATGTAACAGCGACCAACATTCATATGCAGTTACGAGCGCCAAACACTCCGTATCATTTCACGAATGCTTTATACACAAAAGCCCCATTCGATGTGACATTCATTTATAAATAGAACGACATTCCTAAGAGCGTACTAAAACGTGGAGACCAGCGATGTTACCACTTAAGATTATGTAATTCTTATCAGCCGTAGTTCCTTGCGAAAATGCACAACGCTTGAACATGTCATTGCTTTCGGACGGCGATTATGCATGGAATATCGATTGATACCAGATCTCGCCTCAGATGGTCTGATATTTTCGGACAGAAAGAGTAATTACCAATAACTGCTTGTTGAAGATTATACGAGGAGAGAGAAGCAACATTGAGCCAGGAAAGCCTCTCCTTATCTCCGAAGAAAGTGGTTATTCAGAATATCCGGAGTAGCATATTTCCAAAGCACAAAACTCTATATATAAGTGGCCTCCATGTCGTTCACCCAGGACACCAGTGACGACGCTTTCCTGTCACGTGTATCAAAATCTCGAAGTGGACATGAATTTCCGCAACCACCAATGAGAATAAAAGGTAGAGAAGGAATGGAGTGCCGCATATCCCGATTGCACGCCTCTATGGGAGGTCGTCTGTTGAATAGGTTATAAAAAAGGGCTTCCGTTTCTTCTATTCCAGATGCTTTGTCAAGACTAATGACGAAAGAAACAGGATAACGCCAAGAGCAAACTTGTGTCGTTGACTTCATCGTGTTTTTGGCTTTAGAGTTTTACTTTCGCCAATTGAAAGGTCAACTAAACCTCGTAGTCAAAATAATGTGACAAAAACAAGTCCTATCCCAGTTATCTAATGGTATTGCTACTCCAAGTAACAATTCCTGGTGGTTTCTAGAAGGGAAATCCCAACCGAATACCAATGGACAACGAAAATGCGTTGGCATTATGACTGCGCATCCAATTTCAACTAATGAGAGTAAGGATACTAAAGCTACATAAAGGAAAGTCGTGGTGGTTTCGTCCAGAGAAGATTTCCTCTTTTGTGTTAGTCCTTGATTTTTGTCGAGCTTCCTTCAAAGTTACTGGATAACAGGTTAGCCACAGCAGAAGTTCGCATCTGGTGAATACAGGGAGTTCCTAACCTCGAGAAAGCCTATTTATTGGTTGACGAAAGGAATATCTATATCGCGAATGAATTAATAATCTTGCAGAACTTCCATTGGATTAATAATGCCATGAAAGTTCCAGACACTAGTGGTTTCCTATGGCTTGGTGCGCCATCAACTCTTAGACTTATTTTTAATGAGCTCCAGGAGATTTACTAAGACTGGGATGCTACCATGGGCTCATATTCTGGCAACCAGGACTGCGCAGTGGAATGATCACACCAGCAACAAGCTACGCTTACCTGACTGTCGAAGTTCCTGTCAAGTGCTCCGGGACCGGAAAAACCAGGATTATTCTTCAGCTTAATATCTGCCCAGTTTCGCAACCAAAAGTTCTCCGTGCTGAAATTCCTTCTCATTACTGAGTTATATTTGCTTAAGATAAGCTTTAAAGTTTTGCAACGAGTTAGGGCGCACTGGCGGGCATGTCGTGGGCGACATCGCGGTGCCCACAACCAGGACCACGCATACGTGAGTGACTCACGTGTAGAACTACTGCCAAGTAAGAGTGACACAGTCGGACTTCACCACAAAAATGCCGCACAAGTGGGAGTGGCAGAGATGACGTTGACTTCTTTCTGTACACTGTTCCTTGGCGGTGAGTATGAACGAATGGAGCAGCACCATGAAGATTCAACCACCATGGCAAATGGGTTATATACAGTCCCCTGATTTTGGAGGAACACGTGAGTGCTAACTGAGGGGAAGTCGCTACCAATTTGGGACAAGCATTTTTTTCTGTGAGGTGTTCCATAGAGACGTCGTAAAATCAGGCACTCCAAGGTTCTAGCGAAAGAGACTTAGAGGGGAGAGTTTGGGCCAGGTTCAAGGTTGTGAGTATAGTGCTTGCGAGCGTATTAATAATGACAGGTGTATCACACTACCGTTGGTTGACAGCAGGAAAGTTGGCAATTGGTGGTAAGAAAGCCTCTTTTTTACGTGGCTGATCAACGTAGCTATACGCCTCAGATATAATCAGGGGGAACGGATTGAAATTGGGCTCGTTTCTTTACTCTCAATCCTCGTATCCGCAGTTTCAATATAATCTGGTCTTCAAGAACAGTTATAAAGGAATCCGAGTGATAAATCAAGCTTTGGGGGGAGGGGGGTTGAAAACAAAGCCTGCCTTGTATGGAAACAGCCTTGGGGAATGCAGTAACCCAGCCGGGGAGCTCTGAAAATAGTCTCTTCCGGTAGCAGTTGGTGGGTGAAATCTAGTAGTGAGTTCTCTGCCGGTGGGTGAAAACCACCCTGCAGGGGTTCTTGTTGTCTTCCTCAGTCGGTAAGGGTATCTGAGGGACCAGAACCTGAGAAGCACAACATTTCAAACGCACCCCAATAATAAGTATCATATTCACTTTGTATAGCTATATATCCAATTTTTGAAGAAGAAATAACGGGATATCCCATTTTTTAGACTTCAGCTTTTTCTATGAGATTTAGGGGGTGTTTCCTCAGAAATCCTTGACAAAAGCCTCTATCATAATCTCAACACACATAACCATCAATGCACGTTCTGCTTTCCCGTGATTGGCCAGTTCAATCATGGATTCCCTTTTGACCAGCATTTTGATTATAACAGGGAAGTATTTGCCTGAATTTGGAAGTGGATCAACAAACGTTACACAAAAAAACAAGCTAGACATTATATGTGTTCCATTTTTTGGGTTGTGGTTCAAATAAAAAAATTTCGTACTTTTTTGCTGTTCGACTTCATCATTATGTTTGTGTAACACACGACCGGAAGAATTATGAACCTGTCTCTGCAAGTGGTTGCATTCTTTGTGTCCAAGAGAGCAAGAAGAAACTAAATTTTGCAGTTTTCGCATCCCACTTTATTCTTGAGTGTATAAGCACAAACGGTTATACCCCCTATACACTTGTAGTCTATTTCGTAGCTGAATATTGTTACAACATGAATTTCTGGCTATATGTAGCTCTAGAGCTAAAACTCGTATACCTCATACTCCTAAACATCCATACAGAGAGAATCCACAGAATCATCTGAATCCAACGAAGCTTCCACCGTTCAGTCGACCGAGTCTTCGGAAGCCTCTACCGCTGAGTCTACTGAGTCTTCTGAAGCTTCTACCGCTGAATCCACTGAATCTTCGGACGCTCCTACCGCTGAGTCTACTGAATCCAGTGCTACTTTTGTCGAAAGTAGCAGTATTGAAGCTTCTTCGTCCCTGGAGGAATCGTCCTCAACTTCACCAACTTCATTCAAGGTGGACTGTTACTTGAATGGTGTGGTGGTTTCTGTTGTTGACTATGAGAATGGAGTTTGTCACTTTACCATTCCTGATAACTACGCTGCATTGTTCAACTACTACGCACCAAACGACTACTATGTGCAATACTACTATGCTAAGGTGAATGGTATCAAGTACACCACTGATATTCAATATGTAGGCAGGGTGATCTCTGTTCCAGCTAGAGAATTACTTGGCGAAGGTATTGTGTTGTACCAAGTCCACCAGAAGAAGACTCCATCGTCGAGGAAACTGCGTCTTAAGAGAGGCGATGTGGATGACTTTGTTGCTTCACTTGGCGACGTTGAAGGAACGGCACTTGATGTGACTATTTCCAATGCTATTGTGAGTGATGGAACAAATACTGTCAGCGCACCTTATTTTGCTGAAGTTACAGCTAGTGGCAATGTTGTGTGTGAGATCATCACTAGTGGTGGTGCTACTTCTGTGGTTACTATTTGTCCATCTGCTGAAGTTGGTGGTTCTGGTAAGTCTTCCATTCCTACGCAAGTGGTTACATCTGGTGAGTCTGAAGCTACTGCTCCAGTTGCTTCATCTAGTCCTAGGGGAGGTTCTGAAGGTTCTTCAAGTGGTACTGTTGCTGCTAGCGGTGGTGCAAGTGGTTCTCCGTCATCATCTGTTACAACTACCAATGCAGTTTCATCTACGTCAGCGTCAGCTTCAGGAACTACAACTTCCATCACTACTATTCCGAACGGTGCCAGTAAATCAAGCACCAAGGTTTCCGTTGTTTGTGGATTGATCTTATCCGTATTGATCACCATTGTTTGATCCCATAATTGTCTTCTCTTTTTCTTTGTTATTTGTTTTTTGTGTTAGCTCGATGCTGTTTTGTTATACCGATATCCTTCAATATTGTTTCGAAAAGGATGATCACATTCTTATCAATTTCTTGTGGATTTCCAACCAATTGTTTTACGTTTTTCGGTTACTGTTATTATAGTAACAGTATTTTTTGATTACTGTCTATTTTTAAGTTTCGTCGTTTTTATAGCTTTTGCAATATAAGAACGTTTTATTTGATAGTTGGGGTGTGACTATGTGTCACGTGAGGGATGTTTATCAAGTGACGAGAAAGAAGGGTTACGTATCAAAAACCAAGCCAGGCTCAACAGGTATAATCTCTCTGGAGATAGTATAATATGATAGTAATGGTGGCTGTTTTGAGTCATGATTCACATTATCAGGTGATAGTTAGCCAGCAATAACCTAAGCTGTAATCAATTAATTAATCTGGTGGGTGTGTGTTTGGTAGCGCCAAGGAGAAAAGAATTCTTGAAATGAGAGAGAGACAGCGAAGTTCCCCCACAAAGTTTAAAGCGTGCATAAAACTAGGGTAGTGTACTTTAGTGAGAGATAAGGAGGGGGGTCGTGCACTTTGCCTCAACAACTGCCCATTTATTTTGTCTTCGTATTTTTTTTGCCTGGTGTTGTTGGAGGAGGGGGGGAAGACTTAACTCAAACAACCATAGAGAAGGAGATGGTTGGTGGGTGTATGGGAGGAGGAGGAGTAGAGATGTGCAGTGGCGGCATCACGTGATTAAGATAGACGCCTATGTCAACTATTGGCTGTACAACCAGGCAAACAGAACAAACAGTGGTGTGGTTTGTCCTCCTCCTCTTCCGCCCTCGCAAATGGCAGGCACACCCTGCATATAAACACATGCTTACATAAGCCACCAAGCTAATGATCTCATTGATCATGCATTTCAAATAATTTTGACCTGTCTCCACCACTACGTACAAGATAATACTACAATAAAGAAAGGACACACCAAGAGATAATATGACAATACCTTCAGACATCAAACAGCAACAGGAAGAAATGTAGGCTATGTGTTGCTCTGTAGTTGCTGTGTTGCTATACTTGCAGACACAGATGGATCTTCCTGGTGTCTTTGTGGTAGTGTACTCGTGTGCACTCTGTGTGGGGGGAGAACACGGCACAAAAGTTGCGGTTGATTTCAGTCGATAATCGAGGCGTGCATCCCGTACTAAAAAAAGGGCGCACTCAGTCAGTCACTGTTAGTATGATAGGCACACACACTCTCTCTCCCCTGGAAAAGACATGGAACAAATTTTAACTCATTTCCACCAAACACCCATTCTTCCTTCTTCCCTACTTTCTATCTTCTATCTTCTGTCTTCCCTATCTTCCCTATCTTCTATTATCTTTAAATCTCTTGTCGTCAACAACCTCCCCTACACACACTATCCAACCATGACTATTGATCTAACAAAATCATCTAATAGGATCAATACTCTCCCTGCCTCAATCAACAACCTGGCTGCCTCCCCAACATCATCTTCAACCGCCTCAACAACCGCCACCACTTCACCCACAGATAACGCTGATTCGGCCAAAAACAACCTAGATGTATCCGACCACTCCTTGTCAAAATCATCCACAAACCATGACGATCCCTCAGAGTTCAACCCGCAAAACAACGACCCAAACGGCCCCGGTAACCCCAACAACAACGACAACAACCAGAATAACAATAACGGCAACCAGCGTTCCTCCAAAATATACACCATGACTCCGTTCAACAAGAGAAGGAAAAGTAAGATATCCGCCCAGCACTTTAACACGGTCTACCACCAATACAACAAGTGCTTCCAGAACTACTATCACTGCTACCAGTACTTGAAACCAAACTGCTCCTTCAACTCAAGCATCAAGCCTTCTGTCAACCACTGGCAACTTCGTGATTTGATCAAGTTTAACAATATCACAAACCAGGTCTACTACACCAAGGATGACTCCATCTACAAGTACCAAGTGGACGATTACTCTATTGACAAGTACATCAAGCTAAACTACTACCCGCGATGTTTCGACCACTGGAGAGACTATGTTGTTACCGGCGGTTTATTAACCACTTCCTCCAAGTTGTTTTCCTTGAACTTGTCAAACTTGACATATGAAAACGCTCAGGACTCTCCGTCGTTTGCTTCCACCAGCAGAAGAATCGCCAAGGGGTTGTTTTCCTTTTACAACCCTGAATTGGATCAACTAAGTACAGTCAAGATTGGAGAAATGATTAATAATGATGTCACGTTGTACAAATCCACTAATAACTCATTCCAGTCTTATATCTGTAACAACGATACCTTTTTGTATTGTGTTGATATCAGTAATTCAGATTTGAAATGTTTCAACAAGATCAACTGTGAATCAAACACTTGCTTGAACAATGTCATCAAGAACCCTAAATTCAACAATATCCTAACTGCCACCGGTGATTCTAGTCTGATTTTCTTGATTGATCCAAGCTCCAAGAACCCCATTATCAAAACCATCAACTCGGGCCATGATTCAGGCGGCTTTGGTGTTGACTACCACTCCAACGGGTTGTTATTCTCCACCGTGTTTCAAGACGGGGTGTGTCAAATCTATGACATTAGAAACTTATCCAAGAGTCTCATTGAAATTCACTCCACCAGACCAGGACACCAATCCGGTGCATTTAGAGTAGTTAAGTTTTCTCCAGAGAACGACTTGAATGACTTGATGATCATTTCCGAGCATGTTGGCAGAGTCCATTTGATTGATTTAAGAAACTTGAACTACGATAATGTTGATGACCATCAAGTTGTGGTTATCCCTTCTGCATTAACCAAGTTTGTTGAGTACAAGAAGAATGTTTATGAAGAACAACAACTGGGCAAACCAATCAGTGTTTACAACACCGATACCATGATGCATGATGATGACGAATACTACGATGAGTTGTCATTTACTGCTCCATTAGTTTATGATTATGACTATTTGACAAATATTCAACCAAAGTTATTTAAAGATTTCAACTATTTACCACCAATTATTCCACCCAAGAAAAGACAATTACCACTGCAGAACCTAGGTACACGTCCTACGTTGAATACTCCACAATGGAAAGACACGGGCTCTTCCAACGCTTCCGAGCACGCACAAGAAGTATCACCAAGATCCTCTGCCCGTCCATCCTTTGACTTTGACAGTCAATTGAACGATATCTACATGGAATACGGCGGGAACGATAATCACTCCCACCAGTCATCATCTTCTTCGTCTCCACCACAAGCGACAAACATCACCACCAGTTCCTCGTACATGTACTCGACGTACTGTGATGATCTGTACCAGCAGTCCACGAACCACATGCATGGCGAGATGGAATTGCTGGGCATTGAGTTTATCAACCATGACGAGAGATTAAACAACAGTAAGATCATCATCGGATGCCAGGACTCTGGGATGTTGATGTGGGACATCAATGGAGTTTCACGGAGAAGCGTGGGAAGTTTTGATTTCGTTTAGGTCAAAGAAAGTTATTATGGCATTTTGTTTAGTTTTGTTTTATGTATAGGTTTGTGTTTTCTTTACGTCGTTTAATAACATAGCATCTTTAATGTGTGAAGTGATAGCATGTAGGTGTTGAAGACATTATATACATATATTATTTCCAAAAAAATCAAATCAACTAACTTCAACATATACACAAGGTAAAGATTAGGTAGTATATATATATCATTTCAATCATTCAATTTAGTTCAATTCAACTCGAAAACAAAAAAAAACACACACGTTCACTTGATCAACACACACTGTCCATCGTCTTGTTCTTTAACCTGTTAGTTTCCAACGTATCGTCCTTGTTGCAAAACACCGTAGATCATACTGATATCTCTTCTTCATTGTTCATTTTTTGGGGGGATTAGTTTTTTTTTTGGATTTATTTATATCGGGAGGGTTTTATATCTGAATCGTTACTTCTTTCTTTTAATATACAGTTATTTCTTTTTTTTTTTTTTTTGGGATTTTCTTTTTTAATAGATTATGAATATCGAGGTGGAAGGGGACTGGCAAGGAGACTCTTAATGGATTAGTTCAACAACAACCACTGTTGATAATTCTCTTTAACTCTCAATTTAATATCCTCTAACTTACCGCTTTCTTCTTGGTTGATTTCCAAGTTCTTGCATGCCTTGACGCTATCCAAAATGACGTCATCGCCAACAACTCCGTCTTCCAAGGAATTAATCAACCCGTTAATGATAATCTTGACCCTCTTGAAGTTCAAAATCAAACTCAAGTCAACCCATCCTTCGGCATCCATGTTCTTCCTCAAGTACAAGTCCTTGATCAAGTTCTCCAAGGAGAAATAGTAGTCGATTTGCTGGATCAACGCCTGTTGTGGATCCTGCTTGGGGGAAATTGGTGGTGGGATTTGTATTGGGATTTGTTGTGGGTATGGTATGAATTGAATAGGAGCGCCTGGAATAAGACCTGCAGCGCCTCCGTTAGCAGCTGGATGAGGGTGGTTATGACTATGCTGGTTGTTATGACGGTAACCGCCGTTACGGTATGGCTGTTGCTGGTTCTGGTTGTTGTTGTTATTACTTCGATTGTTTCTGTATTGGCCGTTTCTATATGGACGGTTGCCGTTCTGGTATTGGTAGTTGTTTGGGTATTGTTGTTGTGGGTGGAAGAAACCTTGAGGAGTGAATGGTTGTGGTTGGATTGGTTGTGGTGGAATGCCGTTGTTGTTTTGGTTGTTGTGGTTGTTGTTGTATCTCTTTTGGTACTGACCGTTAATGTTACCGTTTTGTTGGTGTGGGTTGTTGTAACGTTTCTTCTGTTGACCATTGTTAAATCGTGGCTGCTGTTGAGGTTGTTGTTGTTGTTGCTGCTGCTGTTGCTGCTGCTGCTGTGGAGGATGACTTGGCTGTGACTGTTGTTCAGCTGGCGCAGATTCAGTTTGAGCAGGTGTAGTGGTCTGTTCCTCCTTTGGTTGTTGCTCCTGTTTCTTTTCAGTGGCTTCCTCACTTGAAACTTCTTCAGTGGCATTGGCACCCTGCTTAGCTTCCTTGTCCTCAACTTTTTCATCTCTCTTCTTTGGAGATGGCTTATTAGCATTGGTATTGTTGTTCCCACTCTTTTTTCTATTTCTATTCAGTTTAGAATTATTGGAACTTCCGTTGCTATTGTTACTGTTGTTGGATCTTGGGTTTGGCAATATCACTTTAGCGTTGATTGGGACCCATTTATTAGTAATTGGCTTGATGAACTTCTGCTGCTGTGGTTTAGCGCTCTGCTGTTCTCCCAACAATGGTGCCTTCTCTGGTGATGGCCACTTCTTGTCGTCAACACTTAATTGAGCAACCCCTGAGGTGACGTTACCCCATGCTGATTTCGTAGGTACAGGAGCTGGAGCCAAAGTTTTCTTTGTCTTTGCTGGGGTTGCAGGCGGTGGGGTGGTTGTAGTAGTAGCAGTAGATTCAGTGGTCACACTGGTTTGGTCTTCAGATTCAGTGGTGGACTCTGGTTGTTGCTGTTGTTCCTCCGGTTTTGGCTTGGTGGAATCTGGTGCCGTTGGAGTGGTGGATGAAGGGGTGGTTGTGGTGGTAGTGGTTGTTGGGGTGGTTGAAGTAGATGCAGAAGCATTAGCAGCTACGTTAGCGTACGAGATGGGTGAAGTCATACTTTGCAAATGAAACCAATAATGCCAAAAAAAAGGGATGTACTGAATTGAAGTGCCTTCAAAAAGTGAAAGTATTTTGGGTTAAATGTGAAAAAGATGTAAAAAAAAAATTTTTCTTTCTTTATTTCTTACTAGAGTTTTCCAATTGGCGTAAGAAGAATTCTCTTATGAAGGAAGACTGGGTGTGAGAGTGTGAGAGTGTGAGAGTGAGTGAGTGGGTGAGTGAGGTGGGTTGGGTAGTAAACTCTCTGAGTGTGTTCTTAACAAAAAGTAAGGAAGAAAAATTTTTCACCCTAATAAAATTCTATGGTGAAAATGCAAAGCTACCACCAAAAGACAACAGAGAGTGAGAAAGAAAGCGAAAAATTTTCCCTGTCTTTGATGGTACTGCATATAGCCACAGCCCAAAAAGGTGATGAGAAACAGTGCAAACCAAAGTGGGCACCACAAAACGCCTGGCAGTTTGACGGCAAGATTTTTGTTTACCCGATTGAATAACAAAGGGTTTCCCTCTTGATCAGGAAAGCTGTAGAGTTTTTTCCCGGTTGATGTTCTCTTTCTTTTGACGTAATCACGTGAGCATAGGACTTGGGCTGTCTTTATTTTCGTGTCGGTCTTGAACGGAGTTTAGTAGGAATAATCCGAATGTTAGATGTTACCCTGATCGGCAGCGTTGCAATTGAGTGGCAAATGGATGGGGATGAAAGAGTTGTTTGAAAGAAGAGAAAGAGAAAGAAACCATCTGGTTAGTGGTTGTCAGATTTTCATTCGAAATTTGCACATTTTTACAACCAAAACCAATTCCCAGACAGCCAACCCATCAAGTGACAAAAGTGTTTGGGCTTGTTCCGAGGGTCTTTGGTGCCATACAAATTAATGACAGAAAAACGATCTCAGTACTCCTCATTGTCAGTGATGTAGATCACGTGGGCAGATCATCAACAACACACATTCTCTTTCTGAACAGATGGTGGGTGGGTGGTTGTCATCTCATTAACGCCATTCATTGTATCTACAGCAGTAACATAACCAATGCGTTCACTCCTCCTCCCCTTAGCCATGTTGGTGTTAACAATGGGTATGAGAGAGAGGTCAGTGCCACTGGTATGTGGTTGTTGTCCTTGGGGGCAGTGGATGAAAGGAGAGACAGCCAAAGAAAAAAAAAATCACTCACTGCACGAAATCCAACCAACCGGCAACGAAAATCTACAACCATTTTTTTTTCCTCCTTCTCCACACAATCTCTCTGTCGATACTCCGTCACAGCCTACACCACACCACTCCACCACCACAACAACTATCCATCCATCCACCCACCCACCCACACACCATGCCTATCTTAACAAACCCGTTATACCGTCCATTATTCGAGATCATCAAGTCCGCAAGAAATGGTATTGTCTATGGTGGTAAGTTGCGTTTCCTGCACGCTTTGGTCATAAATCTATTGTACCGCTCGGGTCCTCTATTACCACGATTGAAGTCCGTGTTGGAAGCAACCAAAGACCACGCCGAGGTGTTGGCATCCTTTGCAATAATATACAAGGCGTGTGTGATGATATTGAAGCAGGATAACTTCTTGGGCGATAAGAACTTGGGGTTGATCAAGTTTATAAGTGGGTGCTTTGGTTCATGGATTGTCTACAGTCAACATTTTAACATCTTCCATAGTGGGATAACCCACCAGATCACATTGTACTGTTTCAGCAGAGTCATATTGGCCTTGGGCAAGATATTGTTGGACAACTATTTGCATTGCTTCCAGCCAAGCTTCAGAAACTACCAGGGGGAGTCGATACAGTTCAAGGATTTGAATAACCAACAACAAAAGAAGTTGAAGAATATGTTTTACAACAAGCTGTGGAAGTATTTCGCTGTGTTGGTCTGGGGGTTGGTGATGTTTATTTACGACTACCAACCCCAGTACTTGCAGAGCTCGTTGCGTCATAGTATGGCGTACATATATGACGTGGAAATGGATACTTGGTCTACTTGGAGGGAATTCTTGGGTATCTAGAAGGGCAAAGAAAACTATTCTAATGCGTTGTGCTGTTTCTGGGAGGCAGGGAAGATTTTACTCTAGTGATTTATTTTTGTGTCGGGACAGTTATGTTTTTTTCTGAGCAATATACCTATATACCAGCAATAGATATATATATATATATATATTAACATGACGTGGAATGAGCTGAGATGAGTTTGGTACGCGTGTGTGGGTAGTGGTGTGGGTGGGTGGTAGGTGGTAAGATACTCCGTAGTCGCAAACCCGACCTGGTCGTGTGCATGTGCCCAATTTCCCAATTTTTTTCTCTTTAGGTTGACCTGCAAGCATTCAAAGTTTTTCATAACAGCGTGTCTCTTGCAGTTGTTAGCGGTGCATACAATTTGTGTTTTTAGTTAAATTAATAATTCGCCAACGAGCGAAAAATTGTATAAAACCAAAGAATCTGCTCCCACCACGTCGCCCTCCCTTTTTCACACTCCCCTCTCTCTCATTCACTTTTCTTGCAACCACCCCCCCAACAAAGCAGATCAACCCTCAATTCCAACCATGAAATTCTGGAAGTATTCTACCAATGCCTTAGCTACCTTGTTAGCAATTGTCTCCTTGTCCAACGCCGGCGGCCCAGCTGACGGTGACGCAGTGGCTGATCCAAACAGTGCTGTTGTCAAATTGACCTCGGAAAACTTTGCTGCCTTTATTGAAGAAAACCCATTGGTCTTGACCGAGTTCTTTGCCCCATGGTGTGGTTACTGTAAGATGTTGGGCCCAGAGTTTTCCAAAGCTGCTGACACCTTGAACGAATCCCACCCAAAGATCAAGTTGGCCCAAATTGACTGTACCGAAGACGAGGCCTTGTGTATGGAACACGGCATCAGAGGTTACCCAACCTTGAAGATCATCAGAGATGGTGAAAACAAGGCTGCTGAAGACTACCAGGGTCCAAGAGAAGCTGACGGTATTGTTGACTACATGATCAAGCAATCCTTGCCACCTGTCTCCACCCCAGAAACCTCCGAGGACTTGATTGCCTTGCTCGAAGAACAAACCAAGCCATTCGTCTTGCAAATCAACCCAACTGAAGACGGCAACTCTACTTTTTACAAGGTTGCCAACCAAAAGAGAAAGGACTACCTTTTCGTTTCTGTTGAAGACAAGTCTGTTATCAAGGACTTGAGCAAAAAGTTCAAGAACGCCGATATCACCGGCAAGAAGCCAAGCTACTTGGTTGTCCAACCAAACCAATACGAAGATGCCGCCAAGTTTGACAACAAGAACACTTTGGATGTCGACTCCTTGACTGAATTTATCGGCGTTGAAGCGGTTCCATACTTTGGTGAAATCAACCAACAAACTTACATGACCTACATGTCTTCTCCATTGCCAATTGCCTACTACTTCTACAACAATGCCGACCAAAGAGCTGCCGTTGAAGAATCCTTGACCAAGTTGGGTAAGAAGTACAGAGGTAAGTTGAACATTGTTGGTTTGGACGCCAGCTTGTTTGGTAGACACGCCGAAGTTATCAACATGGACCAAGAAATCATTCCATTGTTTGCCATCCACCACATTGGAGACAACAAGAAGTACGGTGTCAACCAGACTGACTATCCAGAAGGTCCAACCACCGATGTCATTGAAAAGTTTGTTGACGACTACTTTGAAGGTAACTTGACCCCAATCATCAAGTCCGAGCCATTGCCAACCGAAGAAGAAAAGAAGACCAACCCAGTTGTCAAGTTGGTTGCCCACAACTACAAGGACATCTTGGACCAAACCGACAAGGATGTTTTCGTCAAGTACTATGCTCCATGGTGTGGCCACTGTAGGAAGTTGGCCCCAACTTGGGAAGAATTGGCTGAAATTTTCGGCTCCAACAAGGATGACGCTAATGTTATTGTTGCCGACATTGACCACACCAGCAACGACGTTGACGTTCCATACAACATTGAAGGATACCCAACATTGTTGATGTTCCCAGCCAACGGTAAGCTCGACGAAAAGACTGGTTTGAGAGAACCTATTGTTTTCGAAGGTGCCAGAGAATTGGACAGCTTGATTAGTTTCATCAAGGACAAGGGTGCCTTGGGTGTTGATGGTGTTGAATTGAAGGCTAAGTTGGAAGAAGTTAAGGAGGCCGCTAAGGATGCTGCTAAGGATGCTGCTAAGGATGCTGCCGAAGCTATTGTTGAAGATGAAGAAGATGTCGAGCACGATGAATTGTAAGAGTGTGGTGTTGTTGCGTAGAAATAAAATACAAGGTAATTTCAAAATATACAAAAAATTTGATTAAACAAGAACAAAACATATACTAAGCAGTCCAGATTTTAACTAATTTATCATCACCAACACTACCCCAAACCTTGCCTAAATCCTTACCCTTGACGATGCTGCCCTTTTTGTTCCAGTCCACGCCATTACACAACCCGACGTGACCTTTAATACGCGTAATGAGCTGTCCAGTATGCAACTTCCAGAAATAGATATACCCCTCGTCGCTTCCCGTCAATATCAACTCCTCTTCGCCGTCGTCTTCCGAAGCGGTGTCTTCGTTAAGGTACCCGAAAGTCGACCGAACAATGAACGAGCTCTGCGAGTGGCCAAAGAACTTCTTGTATAGGATCGGTTTATGCAATGTCTCCAAGGGCGAGATGTCCCAGACTTGCAACTCCTCGGGGGCGCTGTTTATCAACAAGTAGTTTCCGTTGTTGGAGATGGAGCACGAGGTTAGTCTTCCTTTGAACTGGATGTTGGAGATGCGGCGCGTCGTGGACTCGTCGTTGAGGATCTCGGGGATGGTGTAGAAATGGACCTGGTGGTCGTTTAACGTGATGAGAAGGTTGCCGTCGTTGGTGATTGCAAGGTCATTGATTCGGTTAAAGTTGCTCTCGAGGTTGTTGTTGGTGTTGTTGTTGTTGGTGGAGGTGGTGTTGGAGCTGCTGGATTTGGGCTTGTCGGCACTGGGGAGGTCTTCAACGTCCTTCATGGAGACATCGTCTCGCTTGAGGTCTTCGCCGCGGGGGTGGTCTTCATCGTCGTCATTTTCATCGTCATCATCATCGTCTTCTTCTATGTTGGCGTAGAAGTCAAACAATTCAACCCCGTTACAGTCAAATATTTTGAGCACTTTGTCTGGTGACCCAACAATGAATTGTGGTGTATCCGAGTGGATACTCTCGGTGGTGATTTTCTTATTCTCTGGCAAAAACTCACACGTCCATGTTTTGATATCAGGAGCTAATGTGAAGCAACTGATTAGTTTGAAATCGCCCAATGACGATTCCGTGCTAGAGCTTCTAGTGATTCTCTTCTTGTGGAGTTCTCCAACTGACCAAACACGCACCACGGTGTCTAAGCAACAACTGACAATGTAGTTCTCCTTGGGGTCCCAGCAACAGTAGATAACAGCCTTGTTTTTATTGGCCGATGAGGGCGGTTTGGATGAAAAGGAAACAAATGCAGAGTTATCGGCCGCCAATGTAGGTTCTAATATTTTAATCAACAGAAAATTGTTCACCACATCGTACAACACTAACCTGCCATCTGATGAGCCAGTCACCATGAATCTGCCGGAGGGGGAAAACTTGATGAACCACACTTCATCATTGTGGAACGTCAAGGTATGCAACAATTTCCCCGGGTTGAAATTCTTCTGGTACTTTTTGCTTGGTGGGGGAACAAGGCTAGATGCTGACAATTTCTTTCTTTCCTGTTTGGTTCTTGGTGGTAGGTAATATGGAGACTGCAATTGTTCGTATTTCGATGCTTGTTGCAAAATAGTTGTCAAATCAGGTATATCTTCAAACGGTTCATTCTTGAACACATTCTTAAACAACGAGTCCGTGAAAGAAGGCAAGTCCTCGAATCGGTCAAGCAACAAGTAGTCTTTGAAAGGGAGCGACTCATTCAATAACAATGTCGATTCCTGTTCTCTCGACAAGTTCTGCAAAATATTTACGTCAAAGACCGCGTCAAACTGGAGGACATTGTCAATCTGGTCCAAAAGGGGCATCATTCTGCCCGAGATATAGTTCAATTTCTCATCCACGGAGCTGTTTTGTGCGGCTGACTGGATTATCTCGAGGTAGTTGATTCTTCTGATAAAATATAGTAACAAGTTCAACAACGACTTGGAATCGTCGGTTGCTGGGATGTTCAACAACTGCACAAACTCACTGGGATCCTGCTTGCCCTCGATCAAATCAGTGAGATAAGTATCCAACGCATTGTAGTCCTTGGTGGCTAAAGAGTTGTAAAACCATTGGGCTAATTTTGGCTGGGTTGTGGTTGTGGAAGCAGTAGTCAATTGGTTCGCGATTTCTGGATACCCCAACTCATTTAATGACTTGACTATCAACTGCAATTTGTATTCCTTGGAAACCATAACGAGTATTTATCTACCAATGAAGGAGCGGAAACGGAGAGAGAATTTCAAGGTGTATCTGTCTCGTCGTAATTATTGGTGTATTATTTTTGGGGGAGCAGGGGGGGAGAGAGGGTTTATCGGTATGTTCTGATTTCCCCCATTGACAAACGAGGTCTCCTTAAAAATTTCTTTGTGGTTGATTGGAGAGTGCGTGAAGGTCAAATGGAATGATTCTTAGTGAGGGAGGGTAGTGCGCAAAGTTACAAATTGACCATTATCCGCTTACGTAATATACGACGACGTTATCCGCTTATGTAAGCCAACAGCACCACAAAGAGCCAAGCCACCAGAAACCTCCTAACCAAGCAAAGAAGAAGAATCAATCACAACGAACAAATGCAGATGCACCAAGCAAACTCAAAAATAGAAAGAAAACCCCATTTAGGACAATTTGGGCAGAAAGACTAAAAGGGGTATTTTCCAACGGTTATGTGTGACGGTGTTGTGTATTTCTCTCCCACTTGCTATCGCTACCCTCGTTTCCTTCCTCCTTCCAATGAGGTGTTTTCTTTTTCTTTTTCTTTTTCTTTCTGGGGGGGGGGGGGCAGGAAGAAGAATGGAACCACCGTATATGTGCCCCATACAATGGGAGGCACATTCCCAGAGTAGCAGTTGCAACAGCAAAGGTTCAGCCTCCACAACCAGCTAGCCAGCCGAACAATGGGAACAGAGGTCGAATGCAATGGGTGCTATGTGATACTAATTAATCCTTGATAGAAAAAAGACATGACCTCCCCGAAACTCCCAAAACTGGAATAAGTCCGTTTCTTTCACCTGTCTATCAAAAACTAAGGTGTCCTTGGAACGTACAGATTAGACAGCTGGGATAAGCGAAGATCGGAAACTTTAGGAATTGGAGGTATACCACCGAAACATTAAATTTTCTCTGCAGCGAGACGTGTGAATGTGTGAGTGGTGTTTGCATTCAACTGATAAACTCCGTGCGCAAACGGCTCGATTAGGAAGTAAAGTAAGGAAGTCAAGGGTGTTGTTATGTGGGCTGTGCATGACCCCCCATTTAAAGTGGTGGTGAGTGAGTAGGTGAGTGAATGAGTGAGTGTGGAATGTGTAGAGATAGTGCTTGGTTGTTCTCGTTCACACAATGGTACGGCATTTTTTTCAGTTTTTTCACGAGATCATGGGGTAGATAGAGTAACACTCACACCAACCAGTCTGTTTGGAGTAGCAGAGTGGGAAAAGAAAAGAGGCACGATTACTAATTGAACAATGTCTTCCAGCCAAATCAACACATGGGTATGGGCAGGTTCAATTGACTGTAGTGGTTGCACCAAGTGATGACTAATCGCATTTTGTAGACCCGTTGTGGTTGCTGCACTGGTTCAATTGTTGATTGTTTATGTTTTGTGAATGACTCAAGGTGATAACGCACGTACAAGGTTTAGATTTTCTTTGATGCCACCGCCGTGAGTCCAGACCTTGTTTGTGCCCTCCACACAAAAAAAACCGCGTCTTACACAGCCTGATGATGAGGAGAAGCGGAGTAGAATTACAGCCTAGTCCAGGTCAATGTCACAGCCAGAAATAGGAGATAGACAGGCAGGTCAGTCGCTGTTCGTAAAAACTTAATAATGTTTTTTAGTTCGCTTGGGCTACACCACCAGTGAGTCCATGGATAGCGGCGTGATTCCCCCCAGGGCGTGTACTCTTCAACAATTCCATGCAAGCGGATTTTTTTATTTTGCGTCATTGTTTCATCTGTTTATGGGTTAAGCAGTTACAATAAGATTAATGAGGAAAGAAGACGAAGCACACAGAGTTCTTCCGAAGGGCAAAAAAGATTAATTTGAAGCCCCCCCCCAAGGTTCACGTAAGGCTAATTATAGACTGTAGAATGTGTATAGGAGTATGGGGAGCATGTCGGATCAAAGAAAAACACAGCACGACAAAGATGCTGATGCTTGTTTCTTCTTTTGTACACTGAACACTGCATATGGGCTATTCACGTGTTAAGTATATATTTTAGTTAGAGGGTACATTTCCAATGGGCAATACAATAGCTCAACTAATAAATGCGTTGGATTTGGTTATAAATACGACTGCAGTTTGCCATCAACCTTCCCAATTTTTTTTTATTTTTTGAGTATTTTTGCTTGATTGGTGAATAATATTGCTCAGGGTTGTACACCGTTATCTCCAACCCTTATCCCAATTGAATGATATAACATCGTTCTATACTATTACCTTCCTCCTACCTACTACTACTACTACTACCACGACTACCCATTTCTCGTTCCTACTACAATCTAAGACACTGAAAAAACCTGACAACCCAAAATCTACAGACAGAAAAAAAAACAATCCATCCTTACGTCACCGTTGCTCCCATTATCACTATTGCTGCCCAGACAACCAACATACCACACATTTGTTTGCTAGATCTACCCACCCACACTGACTTCCCACAACCATGACCCAGAAGAGACAACGTGCTTCTAAGGTTTGTGACTTCTGCAAGAAGAGAAAAGTCAAGTGTGATTTGGGCAACCCATGTTCTGCCTGTGTCCGATATAAGAAGTTCCCCTGTGTCTATTCTTCTGATGACCACTTCAGTCCCGATAACGGTGCAGCCGCTACTGCCAAACGACAGAAGAAGCTTGTACCAGACCAGTCCCCCTTTGGACAAAGCACATACCACCCCACAGCTTCCACACTATCCTCATCCTCTTCTATCTTTAGTAACAACCAGTCTACTAATTCCCTCCACATCTCCGAGATATTGAACAACACTACTTGCGCTGCTATTCTCGAAAACCCAAGCCCAAACATTGTGGTAAATGGCATCACCAACGGTCACAGCAATGCAGGTACATTGTTCCCCTCCACGTCCCAAGCAGGTTTTCACCAGCAACAACAAGAACAACGACAACAAGAGCAACCTTCTACGGTGCAATCTGAGTTGGCATTCTTGAAGGAAAAGTTGCAATCGTTGGAGTACTCTTTACAACAGAAACAGAAACTTAGCAACACTCTAAATAACATCAACTCACCATCCACCAGTGGCAATCCAAGTCCTGCCAGTTTCACAAGCAAAGCCGAGTTTAGCCCACCTGGTTCGCTCACCAATACTTTGATTGACCTGAAAGCACTACTTGGTATCAACCCAGTTGAGTCTGAGTCTGAAACAATCAACTTTTACAGCGGCTATAACGGTACAACCGATAGAGAACCAATCCAAAAGAGAAATTACGGCCCATTGAGCTGGATTAGTTTGACCAGAATGGATAACGCGTTGGTTAACCTTTGGCCAAGCGTCAACATCGTCAAGGATCAATTGAGAGCTGGGATCTTGCAAATCAGTGACAAGGCTCCCCAGATGGAACAGTATTTCGAAGAGAAAGCCCGTGATGATGAAGGAGAGAACGATTTGAAACCATATAGAGAGACTGTTCAAAAGGATTCCACTACTCCCACTGGCACAGCAAATACTAGTCCAAAACTTACTGGGGCTTCAAACACCGCCACGACCGTCAACTCGACCACCACCACCGCCAACAACAACGGCAAGTCTGGTGAGTCAAAAGCTGCATTGTTACACAAGAAGGCGCTTTGTTTGGGGTTGGCGTTCTATGAAGGCGGTCTTGACCATGAATTGGAATTGCTTGAAAAGATCAGATTGGTGTTGCCAAACCAAAAGATCATTTGGTCGTTGTACAAGAGATTCTTCACTCACTTGTACCTTGCTTTCCCAATTGTCGATGAAGTTGTCTTGAAGGAAGACTTGCAGAAACTCATTGGTTACGAAAACTACTCGGAAGGAAGAGTCGACGTCAAGATTGAGAAGAAGTTGGATTTCGCCTACTTGGGAACCTTGTTGCTCATTCTCCGTTTGAGTTATATTTCTTTGTTTTCTTATGACTTGGCGGTCAACGAAGTCAATTTCGAAACGCAAGATCCTTCACCACAGGCTCAAGAAACCAAGTACTTGTTGAACAATGTCATCAACGTTGACGTAATCAATGTCGCCCAGGAATGCTTGGACCAGTTCAATATTATGAGAAACTGCAACTTGACGTTGATGCAATTGGCATTGTTGACGAGATTGTACCACCAGTTTGCCCCCGAGGATGGTGACGGTATCGATGGTGGTGATTCTCAAGTGTTCAACGGGATGTTGGTGCAGATGGCTTACTCGTTAGGTTTGCATAGAGAGCCAGATTTGTACCCCGAGTCCGCCAAGGATGAGAAGATCAACAATTTGAGCAGGAAGATTTGGTACATGATTGTGATCCAAGACTTGAACAATGCTATGAGTAATGGTACCATGTTGTGTGTCTCCCCTAACTCGTTTGATGTCAAGATTCCATTCTATCGTCCAGGTAATGAAAACGTGATTGACATTGAAATGGAGAAGATTGCTTGTAACTGTTACCCCAACTTGGAAGTTAGCTACACTCCATTGACGGAGTTGCTCGGTATGATTTTACAAGTTAAGGGAGAAGTCAAGATGGTTGACTTGGCCAAGAGATTGGACTTGTTGGAGAACCATTTCAAGGAGAAGAGCTTTGAGTTTGTTCCATCGATCCCAGGACTGCTGAAGCTGCACGATGCGATGCCAAGTACCCTCAGGATGAAGATATTCTTTACTGGTAACTTCTTGTTGGTTTCGATCTATGCCCATTTGTATAACTACTATGAGACAAAGAAGAATGTTGCCTTGTCGTTTTATTATTTGAAGAAGATCTTTGTCACTATCATTTATGACGTCATGCCCTATTTCAGCAAGTGTGTCAATGAAGAAGTTAGTATCTTCAAAGCCAGCTCGGACTTCATTGCTGTTCCAAGTTATGAGTCAGTTGCTCACAAGTCTTTGATTGTGTTGAGTGCTGTTTACTTGCGTATCAGACACAGAATCAGGTCATTGAAGATCCGGTATGACCACAAGACCAGAATGAACTCGCAACAGGCAGAAGACGAGGCGTATAGAAATCATTTTGAGAAGTTGGTCAAGTGTGCTGATTTGATTGTTGATTGTCGTGAAGTGTTCAGAAATGAATTGGCCAGGTTGAGCCAAAGGTACTATTACGCCTGGAGGATCAGCAAAGCTCAGGACTTTATTGTGTCGATGATGACTGATGAATTTTTTGGAAGGTATGCACCAAGATGTTCCATTGATGGATACAACACTGAAATGATTGGCGAGTTGGAGCACATTTTGGAAAGCTCGTTGGAAAGGGTTATTGAGAACAAGAAGCTGCGCAAGCAAGCGAAGAAGAAAGAGAAGTTGAGAAAGAAGAATGAGCTCTCTAAGCAACAGTTTCAACAACAGCAACAACATCAGCCGCAGCAAGAGCAAGTTCCAGCACCACAGCATCCTGTTGTTATCAACTCAGCTAGGATGGGATCAACTGGGTCTACCAGCAGTTCTGAAATTGATTCCACGGATTACAAGACCAACAATGAGATTGATTCAATGTGGATCCAAATGATGAACTTGAAGAACCAGGAACCCAAGAACGCCATGAATTATGCGACACCAAGTTACAACGATGGGTTCCCAACCTTGTCACAACAGCCTTCCAACTTGACTGGCGCCAACAACATTCCTGATGGCAATGCCAGTGTGTTCACCCCGAATTTCCAAATGGATATGAGCAGTTTGTTTGAGAACTTCCCAATTGATGAATTATTTAAAGAACTCCAATGAGAGAGATATATAGAAGGATAGTGGATTATGATTTTTTTTTTTATTTCCATGTATATAGATTATGATGTGATGGTTTTTGAGGATTTTGTTTTAGTATTATTATTATTTTGCAATGTATATATTCATTATTTATTTATTTCACATTCAGATTTCGTATACTTCGATTGTGGCTGGATCTGGTCTGTAAAACAACAAGTGGTTGTTCCCGTTATGTAGACTGAGGATCAGCCAGTCCAAGTCCTTTAGTTTCGATGACGCTACATTCTTCAAAGTGTATCGAGTCCTAGTTTCCAACTCACCAATGCTCAAGCTAGTAAACGCGTCATTGTTATGAATCACGTCCTCAAAGCAGCAGCACAACGTCACCAACTCATAGAACTCCTTCCTATCATCCTCATTCTCTATCCCCTCGCACTTCAACCCCACCGGGATCTTCGTCACGTTCTTCTCGATAGAGAACACCCCGCGTGACCCTTCCACAACCTCATCATAGTACACCATCACGCTGACATCACCGAACAACTTGTCAATGATGAACTTCAACTCTGGAAGACTCCTAGCTTGCTTGATAACGAGTCGCACGCGATCACTGCCATCAGAAGCCACTTTCGATTGTCGTATCCTTGCCGTCCCGTGCTTGCTCTTCATGTTCGGGATCCGCGTGAACAGGTCCCTCGTGAGTACGAGCGTGAGCTCGTCTATAGGGTAGGTGTACGATAAGGAATCGCCTACTTCTGGGTTCGTGTCGAGTGGAACGGCATGGATGTAGCTGGGTGCCGGGGATAGGAGGAGATTGTAGAGGTTGGTGGTTTGGAATCGGGACGTGGTTGTGGCGAGGTGTTGGAGATCAGAGTCTGTTATGACGTGAACCGTGTCGTACTTGGGATGTCTCCCGAGGATCTTGTTTATCTCTGGTGTTGACATTGGGGTGTGACTGATGGGTGTGTGGTGTCTTTGGCGATGCGTGTGGTGGTTTTTTTTTTACTTCGGTCGCGATGCGTCGAGGGAGGGTGCAGGAGGTGTTGAACAATAGACGGCGGTGACAATGGAAACAAACCTCCGGGGGACATGGAGTCAGGACAGACGAGACCAATTGGGTTGTAAAAGGGGATGCTGACTTCTGCTAGTTTATTTCCAAGAGGGGTTCTTTGTACTCATTGCTTTGGCCTTGTTGTGTCGTCACACTTCAGGACCTACAACCACCTGATGGTTAGAAGACAAAAAAGAAGCTTTAGATAAGACCAAGTTGTCTGTTTGATTTGCAGTGCCGACTAAATCTTGACAGTTGTGGTGTCGACTATACTGTACGTCAAGAAATTAATCGCCACCACCAGTAGCAGCAACCGAGGGCTTTTGTCTCGGGGTAAGTTGCAGTTGTTGTTTAGTTGGATACTCTCATACGAAAGGTATATGTACAGGTGGGACTAGCATACGTGTTTCTAAATTTGCTTAATTTGGTGCTGTGGGGGGGGAGTGGAGGCCATGTCCGACTCTTGAGGGTAAATTATTGGGTGAAACACGTGGGCTGCAAAAATTGTAATTTCCGCGCGGCGGTTTAGTTGCGTCGTAGCGTGGTGGACCTGGCGGTGGTGGTGTCGGAGTAAGCGCTGGATTGGGAAAGCAGTCTTCTGCGCATAAAGTGGGTCTGTCGCCCCGACCCGCAAAGACAATCGGACGACGCAAACAAAGAAAAATTTTCTCTTTCTCTGGCGTTAGTCTCCCGCAGGCTACACATACTTTAATCCCACTATACAACAAACTATTTAAGTATACCACACAATCAACTGATCTCACAATTTTTTTTTACCATAAAACATATTTCCTTCCCTTCCCACACCATTAACTACGTCAAGTTCAGATCCCTTGCGTCACTGCCCTTCACGCGTCCTTTCACCATGTGGCAGTTCTCCTTACAACAGTGCATACAAGATGAATTACATAAAACTGGCAACGTCCCACCTTACACAACCTTCCAGCTAGCCACCATAGACACCGACTCGGGATACCCCAGCAACAGAACGGTGGTGTTCCGTGGGTGGCTTTTTGACAACATCGACACCAGCGTCATCACATTCACCACGGACAAGCGCATGCAGAAATACCAAGAGCTATTGAAAAACGACAAGTTTGAAGCCGTGTTCTACTTCCCCCATTTGAAGAAACAGTTTAGGTTACGAGGCAGGGCCCAGATAATAGATGAGGACCACAAGCCGATATTGTCGGGCTTTGCGCAGTCGTTCATCCCGAGAAATAACAGTTTCGACAGCTTGACGATATCGTACGTGTCTCCGTCCGGAGATCAATGGAAGGACGAAATACAGAGACAGTGGAACAACTTGTCCAAAAACATGAAAAAGTCGTTCATCAAACCGCCGCCAAAGGAAGGCTTGAACGGAAACAACGCCAAACTAATCAGTTCGATCCACAGAGGCGTCGATGGGAAACACGAGGACTATGGGATGAAGAACTTTGCTGTGATTGGGTTGTTTGTTGAGTATGTTGATTATTGCGACTTGGACAAGGACAGACGGTACATCTACCAATTGGATGAGAATCAGCAGTGGAATGAGGACGAGGTGTGTCCTTGATAGTATATAGTCATTAGGATGGTGTTTTCAAGTACACTATTTTTACAATTGTTACATACTAGTGAGACAAAATTGTCCGGTCACGTTGCTAGACACTCTTAACTTTAGCGCGCCTAAAACTTTTGTCCATTTGGTATGAAGAGAAAGTAAAAACAGTGTAATGTATGTAATAGAGTAGATTTGCCTCCGATGGCCATCACTTATAAGATTGCGGTCTCGTCGGTGGGTTGATGTCCACGAAAGACCACGAGAAAAAAAGAAGGTGAGTTTGTTGCAGAGAAAAGTCCTGGGCTTCGTAAAAATTCGCAATCAGTGTTCCGAGTTGACCCTTGGGTGTTGGAGAAGTCGTGTGTATGGGCACAAACAGAAAAAACTGTTATCAACACAACGGCTAGGTGGAGTGGGGGTGGAGGTGGGAATGGATGGGAGTGGCAAGGATCTGGCTTAGTTGGTGTTGTGAGAATGAGGTGGGATTGACGGGGTGTTATATAGTGAATGAGAGGTATGCTGTTGTAGCCCTATTTTATTATGTTAGCAGTGATAGATAATTTTTTGTACTGTAGCAAAGAGAAGAAAGAAAGACAGGAGAGAAGAAGAACAAGAACAAGAGAAGAGTGTAGGAATGAGAACAAGAGAAGAGAGAAGAGAGAGAACTTTGGTTGTCTTTTGTTGTTTTTTCTGGCGGCCGCTCTTTTGTTTATTTTTTGGTGCGAACACAACAAAGAATAAAAAAACAACCGAACTTCATTTCCCACAATTTTTTTTTTCTTCCCTTTTTCTATCTTCTTTTGCTTCTTCCCTCCCACTATCAACAATTACCCTTCAACAACTCCATCCTCACAAATGGCTACCGCTAAGACTGCTAAGGCTGCTGCTACCCCAGCTTCCACCGCCTCCAAGGTTACTTACAAAGGTATGTTCCCGCTCTCCAAGCACCCCGATTCAAGGGAGGGGGTAAAATGAGGAGGTGGCCATTCGCTTTCACCAACCGCCTCCCCCCTCTTGCACCACTAATTATAGGCTCATGTTTACTAACGTATCTTCCTCACAGATATGATCAAATCTGCTATCGTCACTTTGAAAGAAAGAAACGGTTCTTCGTATGTCTAATTTGTTGTGGGACAAACCACATACCAAAGATTTTTTTTCTCTCTTTGGTGTTGTTGTCCAATTGTCATTGGCTGAATTTGTTTTTACTAACCTTATTTATAGCCGTCAAGCTCTTAAGAAATACGTTCAATCAAATTACGATGTCAAGACCACCAACTTTGACGCCTTGTTCAACACCGCCTTGAGAAAAGCTGTTGCCTCCGGTGACTTCCTCCAACCAAAAGGTCCATCCGGCCCAGTCAAGTTGGCCAAGAAGGAAAAGCCAACTCCAACTAAGGCTTCCAAGCCAGCTTCCAAGGAAGGTAAGGCTGCTGCCAAACCAAAGGCTAAGAAGGTTGAAAAGACCGAAAAGGCAGAAAAGGGAGAAAAGACTGAGAAGAAGGCCGCCGCCCCAAAGAAGGCTAAGGCTACTACTACTAAGGCTAAATCCACAACCACCAAAGCTAAGGCTGGTAAGGTGACCAAGCCAGCTAAGAAGGCTGCTCCAAAGAAGGCTGCTGCTCCAAAGAAGGACACTGCTGCTAAGAAATAGGTTGACGATGGTATTTAATTCTCAGTGTGTATTTTTTAAAACTCTTTTTCCCGCTTTCTCTTTTCTTCCCCTTTTTTCTACTTGATGGTCTTTCTATCTTTTTTTATATACTATTATTATTGTTATTATTATACTTTATACTGTTTAGTGTTGTTAATCTGTCAAATGTACTACAAATTTTGCTTAATCCAGGCTAGACCATAGGTTATCTCAACCCATGGTGGCTGTTGATTAATTAAAAAGGTCATGCAAAACGAGCGAGATTTGTTCGTTTTTTTTTCCTCAAGAAAATCCAACAAAAAATCTCAAAAACTAAATCCATTAAAGATAAACTTTAATACTCAATTGATAGAGGAGAGTAACTACAACCACCAAGAGAACATCCTACATCAACAACCTCATCAATTGAATAAGCACACCCAGGGCAATTCCCTTACACACACAGCCCGTCTCTCAACCACTTCTATATTTTTTTTCCCTACCTCTCGGTTTAGCGCAGATAAGCTAAACACGCCAAAAAAAAGCGAGCGATTTCCAGCGATGTGAAAATTTGCAGTCATTTAAATTCTTAAGCAAGTACCCTGCAACCGTGCATCCAGTGGTATTGCACGTTGCCCGAATGGCCAAATCAGCAACCTTGGTGGTTTGTTTGGGCTGATGGGGCGTGCTGAATCGGTGTTGTGTGGGATGAATTGAATGGTTGGTGGGTGATTTGGCGGCTTTGTGGGAAGATTTTTCTTTTGTGCTTTGGCGGCTTGCGGTTTCGCGCGAAAGAAATGTGCGGGATTATGACACAAAGTGTAGGTTGGGGGAGGGGGGGGGACGTGTACTTTTGTGTCATGGGGTATGTCGTGCACTTTGACCAAATGTGTGTGTTGATAAATCTATTACCTACATATTTTGTATAACTAGTCTAGTTCACCACTCTCTTCATCGTCATCGCCACCGCGTCCTTCACCATATCTATCTCCAAAAGTCAGTCTGACTAAGTCCCCAAGGTAGCCGCTTTCGAGGGCCACCTGCATCCTATCGGGCGGTAAAACCCCCTCTCTAACCGCATGCATACCGATCAATGCAGTAAGAACGCTCATATTATCGGCGTCAGCAGGTAACTGAAACTCACCAAAATCAGCGTCTCCGTCTAGACGCTCATCATCCATATAAATATGGCGTGAAATCAATCTAGGTCCATTGATTGGATCTCCGAATCCAAATGCGTCCTCATCACCTGAATCATCGTCCCATTCATCACCATAATCAACTGGAAAATCGCCTTCCCATATATCACGGTAATCAGTTACACCATCGTCAACATCGTCACCCTCGTCTTCCTCTGGCTCATCCTCCGGTTCGGGCTCACTCTCTGTGGCGCCACCAAAAGGATGGAAGCCACATCCATGGCAACCTAAACTTCCCTCATGACTCAGAAAGTCATCATCCTCCTCAACGTCATCTTCCAATTCAGAATACTCAGTTTCCAGATCAAAAATAACATCGGGATTCCTACTGCACATGAGTCGGTTGGTCGTGACGGCAAATTTCTGCAATCCACTATCAAATGAATTAACAGTAAGGTTCATGCTTTTGACCATCTTCAACAGCTTCTTGACATCTTTGGGGTTCAAGTGCCAATTCTCCATTGCCGTGAAAAGAAACTCAGACACGGAGGTATCTTCAAGCTTGCTCTTTGTAGCATCATCTGCCATGGATTTGACGAATGGCGAAAGGAAACGTAAATCACAATGGCTTAAGTTAAGGCAATGTAATTGTGGCATTTCAATAGACCTGACATTCCCAAGATAGTTCCTCCTCAATGACAAATGACGAAGATTTGGAAGAACCTTAAGTGATTCAGGCAACTCCGTGATCCCCATTCTTTCTAAAAACAATCTATCAATTCCTGCAGGGAACAAATCTAAATCTAACTTGCCCAATTTACCCCTATAGAACTCAATGTTATCAATCTTCGTACTCTTCAAGTTCAATTTCTCCAAAATCTCCCTGTCAATGTCAAAACGACGCAACTCCAAATGCCTCATTGAATCTGGCCAGGTGATTTTTTCAGGCAACTTGGCAATGATTGCCTGCTTCGAAGCTTTCAAACCGAGATGTTCCAACTTTGGTGGGAGATTATACAAGAAGTGTGGGTTGACGATACCAATGCGCTTAGCCCGGATGGAGAACGAACATATATTCTCTGGCATTTCAAAATCACTCCCAAATTCAAATGTAGGACAGTCCACGTTTAGATGTTCCAACACCTTTGGAAGCTGCATTGAATCATTGCTGAACTTCAATTTCGCCATGTTTAAAACCCTCAATGATTCAGGGAACTTGGATTTCCCGAGGTTAATCGTCATGTCTCCCACATCGGTAAAGTCCACCATGTGAAGGTTTGGCGGGAGCATCAATGCCAAATCTGATATTTCCTCCAAGTAGGCTAGCTCCTGTTTCTTGTCTCTGGCTCCTGGAATGGGGAAAGTTGACCTTCTGCCAGTATACATGAAACTCTTCATCTTGGGGAAACTGGTTTCATTGAATAGCTTGACTGGGTAAAACCCATCAAAGATCGCAAACGTTTCCAAGTTGTTGAACCTTCTCAATCTCTGATAGTCAAACAAATTGCAGCAGCTACTCAACATCAAGATTTTCAAATTGTTGGCAATCAATCCCATCTCATCAACCTTTTTAATGTGCCTTGACGTGTACTTTAGGTTTCTCAACTCGCCCATTTGCCCAAGTTTGAGCACTGAAGGGTTGTTGAATGCATCAATGGCCAAAGTACGCAACCCACTTGGCAATCTAAACTCGCCGTGAACGTGAATCTGGCAGTCCAACTCTTTCAAACCTGGTGGGAGGGTAGCAATGGCAGCTTCATTTAGCGGCTTATCGTCCTGAATAAGCAAACGTTCCAAGTCCTTGATCTTGTATGAACTGAGAGAAGTCGAAACCAATTCAAGCTGTTTGATGCTTGAAGGTAACAACCCGGGCTGGACAACGAAAAAATCCCCATAATCCACCAACTTCAACCTTTCAAACTTGACCTTACTTTTGACCAAAACCTGGCGATCTGCCTCTTCGTGGAAGTCAAAAACCCCACTGACAAACTGGGCTCTGTCTAGCAACTCGGGAAAGGTGTCCCTGACGCGTTTCAATCCACCCAAGGAACACAAATGAACTGATTTGGGGTGCATTTCCCACTGTTCAATTCCTTTCCGCAATTGCGGCAATTCAATGGCGAACGGATTGGAGACACATTCCTCACAGCTGCCGCGGAGAAAATAGCCTTTGCTGTGTCTAAGCATTGACAGGGTGATTTTAACGTCTGACAAGATACAGGCTGCCACGATGCTTCTGATCGGTGGGTAGTACAACAAGTGTGGGAGCATACATTTGGGCAAGTGGTCAATGATAATGGTAACCACGTCGACCGGCAACTCAGCCAACTTCTTGAACAAATCTTCACTCATAGCTAAGTAGTTTTTTGGGGATTAAGGGATTGGGTGGTTGCGGAATTTTTGTGGGTTCGTTTTCCCTTTTTTTCCACTCTGTTGATTGTAGACAAACTGGGTGTTACAAGTGTGTTTCATCATGGGCAATCCTCAAACAAACTCCTGTAAATACCACACGACCGGGTGGAAATTACGTAAGGACGCGTTGCAAAGATTTTTCGTCTTCTTTCTTTTACCATTCCAGATGGAGACCAGGGACCACTCAACAGCCATGCAGTCAAAACCAGTTATATCCATCATTGTCGCAGCTTTGAAGCCGTCACTAGGTATCGGCAACCAAGGCAAAATGCCATGGAGACTTCGTGAGGAGATCAGGTACTTCAAGGACGTGACTTCCAAGACAACAACAGAGAATGCTCGAAACGCTGTGATCATGGGCAGGAAGACTTGGGAGTCGATTCCAACCAAGTTTAGACCGCTTCCCGATAGATTAAACATTATCTTGTCGAGATCATACAATAACGAAATAATAGACGAGAACGTCATCCATGCAAACTCCATCGAGTCCTCATTAAGGTTGGTTTCAAATGTCGAAAGAGTGTTTATCATTGGAGGTGCTGAGATTTACAACGAATTGATCAAGGACCCGTTGGTAACCCAGTTGTTGATCACAGAGATTGAACACCCTAGCCCGGAATCCGTCGAAATGGACACGTTTTTGAAGTTTCCCTTGGAGGACTGGACAAAACAGCCCAAGTCGGAGCTACAGAAATTCATCGGCGACAAGATCGCTATTGATGACGATATAAAAGAAGGCGACTTCACTTATAATTACACACTATGGACAAGAAAATAACGAATACATAAATCGTTACCTATTCAAAGACTTTCATTCTGGACGTGACTCTGTCGTCGTACTCCAACTCTTGCACCCATTCGGAGCCACGCTCTTTACCCTTGGCAACCCATTTCTTTGGCCAGTTCACCTCCTCTTCTTTCGCCATCAAGATGTCCTTGTAAGCGAAAGGTCTCGTCTTGTTGTCGACGATAGTGGCAGTCCTTTGGCTGAAATCTTCCACGAGGAATCTTTGCGTGAACCAGTTGTACAACTTTCTTGGAATGTTGGTGAACCCCACGATGTTTGGCAACGGGTAAACGTAAACGGCTTGCTCAAAGAACACCGGCACACCGTTCTTGTCCCTTATCACCGTGCTCATATCAAGCTCTGGTGCCAACTGGGCGTTGGCGTAGCCTTCCGGTTTGATGTACTTCAATGGAACAGGCTTCAAGTTAGCATTCTCTTCGTCTTCATCATCTGGGTTTTCCTCCTTCTTCTTCTGCTTCTCCAATTCCATCTTTTCTTCTTCCTCCTTGACAGATTGGGGCTTTTCAAGCGGACCCAACAATCCTTCATGCACACCAGTCATGTATTCCTTGTATGCCCCACGTCCAATACAGATGATACCACCCGGCGAAGCATCTTGGGCTGCATCTTCAGATTCAATCTCTATGCTTCCGGGGAAGACTTTGTACAACCCAAGGACGTCCTTAGCCTTGTATAGATCACCTCGGCTCTTGTACTCTGGCTCATCGATGCCAGGCTTGCCTGGTTGCTCTTCTTTCAGCTCTTCCACGGCGACGTTTTTCCTTCTCAACTCACGGATCTTCTCAGCCACAGTAGATCTGATATCCCCCTGTCTGCTCTCGCTGAATATTTCGAAGTCAACAACACCCGCATTCAACACTGGCTTGATGCACTTTCTGAACAACTTTAACGAATCGTCCAAGAAATCGTTTGGCGCTGGTGCAATGTACACCGTCAACTTGCGGGGTATTTTATCGGCACCATAAGTGATCTCACCATAGTGCTTGACGGCTTCCATCCATTTTTTCCTGATTTGCTTCTGTTCGTATCTGTCATATGCATATCCGCCCCCGATGGTGGTCACAACGGCCCAGAAAATCATCCAGTTCCTGGAGGGCAACGAGATCCTAGGTATACCCATCATTCTTAAAGCCGGGTTGGACGAGCCTTTCTTAGGCTTGACATCCTTGGTTTCTGTCATCTGAGCGTAGTGGTGGTGGTGGGGTTTGCCGTGTGGGAAGTACGTAGCACTGAAAAATTTTGCCCATACGGTAAATCAACAGAACAAAGAGAGAGAGCACAGCTCTAAAATGGTCGTGTATTCACAAAAACTTATTTAGCTCTGCAACCAAGTCGTCATGATTGAGATCTTTACCTATAAAGACTAGCTTGTTATTAGCTACGCTGTCCAACAATTTACCGTTTTCTATAATTTCGTATGTGTCGCGGACACCTTGGACAACTCTGACGTCGTCGTCACCCTTGCCGCCACACACCAATAACCCTTTGAGTCGGTGAACTTCAACTGGTTTGTCATTCACCACATTGTTCCAAAGAACATGCTGGAGGAACTTTTCGACTTTGTCAAATCCCAGTTTGTCTTCAAAGAATGAGAAATCAACGGCAATGGTGCTGATTCTGTCGTCATGGAATGACGATTCCGTGGCTGTCAACTTTGCATCGACGTCAAATGCATGGAGATCTAGAATCTTGCTCACGTCGATGTCACCAAAACTGGTGGGGTATATGGGCGAGTTCTGGTTGATTTGTCTTATTCTGTCAACAATGGGTTGGGTATCTTCAACTTTATCCCTCTTGTTTAGCAAGATCACATCCGCTAGCGCAAGTTGCAAATGGGCGGTGGTTATCCCTTCTTCTAGTTCCACTTCTTCTCTCGCATGTTCTTTATGCCAATGACCACCAACATCATCCAAGCACTTGACGATATGTTCTGCGTCTACGACGGTGACCACCCCATCAATGTAAATATTTGATGCCAACCCGTCGTCGAGCCAGAACATTTTGGCAATAGGAGCTGGATCAGCTATCCCTGTTGTCTCTAACAAAATATAATCAATCTTATCCTTTGAGTTCTCAACCAAGTTTTCAATTGCCGTGACTCCATTGTCCTTGACAGTACAACAAAGACAGCCATTACCAATATCCAACCACTCCTGGACACTGGCGTTCTGGTCTTGTATGGTGACCGATTTCTCTATAGTTGCCGAGTCACCAAACTCGTTGAGAATAATAGCTAGTCTCTTGTTTGTTGTCTTGCCAATGTTGGTCAACAAGGTCGATTTGCCCGAACCTAGATAGCCAGTGATGATTGTGATGGGGATTTTTTTATCCAATGCGGTGGGTGTCAGCGAATACAGCACGTATGGTGCAATGGGGACCTTTTCAGTTTTGATAGCTCCATCTTTGGGGAGTTCTGCTACTAGCTCGGGGATCTCATCCATGGTTTGAAGAGGGGGACACTAACCTTAAAAGAACGATCGGTACGATGGACAGAGCAAAGCAGCGCAAGGCAAAGAAAGACGAAGTGGCCAGCCAGCCAGAATCTTGCAGCGCCAGGAATTTTTCAGTTTGCTCTTTTTCAATTTGCCCCGTCTTGCTTCTAGTGCGCTGCGTGGCTTTCTTTATCTTGTTTGCACAACAACAACAACCACACAAGCAATGTATCGACACAATAGACTCTTAGATGGAGCGCTCATTGCGTTGATATCCTTCCACTTGGTCTTGTCTCCATACACCAAGGTCGAGGAGTCCTTTAATATCCAGGCAATTCACGACATCCTCAAATACGGAGTTTTCCCCATTGAAGCAATTGATAACTACGACCACAAACAGTTCCCCGGAGTTGTCCCCAGAACATTCATCGGCAGCTTGGCGCTTGCCGGGTTGACACAACCATTTATCTGGTTGTCGTCAAAGCTCGGAATTGAGCTCGATGGATACGACTTGCAGAAACTTGTGCGTGGGTTGCTCGGGTTGATAAACGCTTGGATGTTGATAAGATTAAGAGACAGCATAAACAAGGTCACTTTCCGCGATAGGAAAAGCAAAACCAGGGGGATGATTGGGTTTTGGTACCTGGTTCTTTTGTTGTCCCAGTTCCACTTGATGTATTACTCGTCACGTACATTGCCAAATTTCATTGCTTTGCCGTTGGTTAACTTTTCCCTTAGCAAGATTATCGTGGGTGACGTGTCGGGTCTCACCTGGTTGGCGTTCACCGGGGTCGTGTTCCGTTTGGAAGTGGGCGTGTTTGCCGTGATTATAGCCATTGTGTCGTCTGTGATATTTGGTCAGTCTAATATTTTTGTCAATTTGGTATACTTGACAATGGGCGCCGTCATTGGCGGGCTTTCCTCGGTGTGTATCGATTCCTACTTCTGGGGGAGACTCTTGGTCCCAGAAGTAGACTCCTTCATATTCAACATCGTCAATGGGAAATCTGCCGAATGGGGTGTCGAACCATGGGGTGCATACTTCCGGAAATACTTGTTTCAGTTGTTCAGACCACCCGTGGTGCTAATGTTGGCACTTCCTGGGTTGGTAGGCGACCCAGCTGACGATGGAACCAAGTTTGGCGACAAGAATGCAGTGCCTCATCCAGCTAGATACTCGTTGCACATCTTGTCCATATCCTCCGTGTTGTTCATTGCCGCCATGTCTTTCCAGCCACACAAAGAATGGAGATTCATTATATACACGGTGCCAATCTTCACCTTGCAAGCCGCTAACGGATTGACCAACATTTTCCAGAAATGGAGCATGAATTTTATGAACAGGTTGTTGGGGATGATCATAGTCGGCACGATCGCCATCAGTGCCGTCATGTCCTTGCAGATGGGGTACATTTCGAGCTTCAACTACCCAGGGGGAGACGCATTGACTTTCACAAACAAGTACGTTTTGGCCAACTACAAGAACACCCAGGTTTCGATCCACATGGACGTCCCGGCATGCATGACCGGTATCACGCGTTTCGGCGAGTTGACAAACTCGCTGTTGGTAACTTACGACAAGGAGGAAGAGGACGTTGATTTCAATGACTATGACATCGTCATTACCCACAACGAGTTGAAAGGGTGGGAAGAGTTGTACGTCGCTAAGGCGTTTGAGAGGATCTCGTTGGATATATTCGTTCAGCTCTTGAGAGCACAGAAGAAGGACAAGACCGTCATACTGAACATCGTCAAGACCATACTAGCTGAATTGGCCACTGGTGAATTGACTACTTTGCACAGCATAGTACGGTCAACGGTGATTATTGGCGATTATTTGCACGTGTACAAGAACCTGAATGTCAACCCCAAGGTGGTGCCCGAGGAAACGCAAATCGTTGTTGCTGAAGAGTTGAATCCAGATGAGATACGCGAGGACGTCAACGAGCAGATTGACGAGATTGAGAGCTCTATATTACATGACTAAATATACAAATACCCCCTTTAGGTTGCATTTCGTGCTCTGAGTTTGCTTCTGTCCATGGGGGAATAGCTCGATATACCGTCTACGGGGAACATCATCGGCTTGATACGGCCAGACTGTTTAGCGGTTGCGATATCGGCAACATTGAACCGTGGAGGCAGTGGTGGACCTAGTCTGGGAGCAGCCGTCGAAGTGTTTGTAAACTCTAGCTTAATCGGAGATAGCTTGTTTGGAGGCGACGGGCCACCTCTAGCTCTGCCTAACCGCTCCCGCAAAGCACTAATTTTCTGGTCCTTGAGTCTCTGTGTGGTCTCTTGAAGCTTTGTTGGACTGGGACCTTTCGAAACTGGAGTTGAAGAACCTCGGGCCGGCGAGATTCGTTTCTGCGGGGTTGCTTGTTGTCGTCTGATTTGGGATTTCTTTGAAAGTGGCGATCCGTTGGAGTATATGGTGGTGTTGGCCTCCACTTCTTTAGTCTTGTACAACCAGAGCTCGAATATCGATCTGAATTTCTCGTGTTCCTTTTTGGCAATGTGGTCCTCACACAATTGCTGGTGTCGCTTGGTGTGTTTGGTGTAGTGCATAGACCATTTTCGTATGATATCCCTAGCCAACTTGAAGTTAGACTCTACTTCAAAGTCTTCGGCTCGATCGTCTAGCACCAGTACCTCTTGAAGTCTCTCGAACCAAATCCGAAGTGCTCGTGTCGCATAGTTTGTATCTTCCCACTTCAAGGCAGTGTCCATCAACTGCTTGGAATAGGCGGTTTTCAATGCCCAAAGCTCAAACTTGGACTGGGCATGAGCAGGACGTGGAGGCAAGGCTATGTCGTCCAATTGCTTTACCGCGTGTAGTTTGGCACGCCAGGTATTGAAAACCCGTGATTTCTTAATCTTGTCTGAGTGCGTCCGATCCAACTGGCCAAGCATTGATTGAAGCTTTTCTTCACGCCTGCTGTTGTACCGTTCTTTCCATATAGTATACGTTAGTTTCGTGGCCACGTTATCTCCCAAATCGGTAATGACAACACGATCAAATAAAGCAAGCTTAGACTTCCATTTCTTAAGCAAGAACCTGCGTTTGAAGAAATCATCAGCGCGTCTTTCTAGATGGTGGGTGTTTGTGAGCCCAGCATTCCATTTGTCAATAACCGAACTCTGCAAGTTTGTTTCGTGGAATTGCTCGGACTTGGATGCCAAAGCAACCAAATGTGCTGCCTTTTCTCTCCAGCTGTTGAAGACAATTTCTTGTAACCTCGCGTTCTGTCTTTCCATCAATACGTCAAACTTCAATTTCAAGATCCAGTTCTTGAAATATTGACCAACAATGGTCTTTTGAAGGGACTTCTGAATATCCAAAGACTTCAGCTTCAACTTCCATTTGTTGAATGCACCTGAGACCAAATGTCTATTGTAGAACCGATTAGCCTTTGTGTCTAGCTGCACCGAGTCTCTCCACTTAACAAACACAATTTTGCGTCGGTTCAAATTCAAGTCACGCTCAATAGTGTATGCTCTTTCAATCAAGTGTAAGCGTTTCTGCCAGACATTAAAAAACACATGCTGCAACAATCGGGCGTCGCGTTCATGCACGAAATTGTTGGCATCCACCACCAAACCAAACTTGTATTGCCATATGCAAAAGTATCGCCCCAAAAGATGATCATTGTGTCTGGCAGAAAACTCTTTGAGCCGTTGCGATAGTGCTCGTGCGTTAACGGTTACTCTCGACGACCAGTTGTTGAACAACTTTTGTACAACTCGAGAGTCCCGGTCTTCTTGAAAGGACTTGAAAATGCTTAGGGCTACTTCATTGCTGTGATTGTTGAGATTCTTAACACCCTTCATCAAGTTGAAATGTTTGGTCAACAATTTATCGTCATCAAAAGCAACCGCTTTTGCCTGATCGTCGCTGACACGACCGTATGCCTTAGTCCATTTCTTGAAAAACTTGCGAATTGCCGAGTTATCGGCAATTTCCTCAAGCAGCTGTTCAACATGGTATTGCAACTCCCAGTGCTGCACCACTTTTCGGCACAACTGGCTCTCATAGAAGTCATCCACCACGAGACATCTTTCTTGTAATCTCATGGTTTCCGTGTACCATTTTGCCAAGTAGCGTAGCTGGAGCTTTTCCTCTCCAGCGTCTATTTGCTTCAACTGCAAAACTCTGTTCAAGCGATCCCCCCACCCATTCAACGTTATTCTGCCAATCTGTAAATTCTTGTAGTAGTCGTTAGTGCTTGCTCTCATAAGCAACGTCGATGGCACGGCAAAATTGTCCTTCAGTAGCAACTTGTTCAATGAAACAAACTCTGCAACCACTCCGTTGATATCGGTGACATTCTCATCGTTGTCACGGAACTCCAAAACCTGACTGATCAACAAGTCAAGTGTTGAGAGAAACTCGTGGTCTTGTTTCTCAACAAGCGTTGGGAACTCATTGTGCATGCAGTGGACGTAGTGCTTGACTAAGCGAGGGAAGTCGGCATCCACACCTTCAACACCAACAGCAATAAAGTCTTCAACGAGGTGGTCAAGATGGGAATGTAGCGATTGCAGATCTTCGTCGTACACTTTCAATAGCTGCACCAATACGCGATCAGTCACCGCCTGAAACAGCGTCGGAAGCACAGACTTGCAAAATTCAGTCAACGTCTCCGTGATGTCAAAGACCTCAAAGTGGTCAATCTTCTCCTGGTTCTTGTAGATACAGACAACAGCCGAGGCAACCAGCTTGATGTTTGATTTCTCCGAGTTGCACACCCCCAAACACGTGCGGTATATTTTGGTAAACGCCTCACTGTTGATGTTGAAGTCCAACGGGGCATCTGCATCATGGCTGTAGCTGAACATTGAGTCTTCCTCCGACAAGTGTGACTCAAAATAGTGAACTAACTTCTCAGTATCATCTGGGTTCAAAATATTATCCACAATGCCTTGGTAGAAGCGCGTCTCGTAGGATAGGCACTTCCACACGTAATCAATCAATATGTGCTCTGCCTGGTCTCGATGACGTAGTAGGTTTTCAAACAACTGGGAAATGCCGGTAAACACGGCGGCATAGGGCCCTTTGATCTTTGTTGCTCGACGATCAAGAATATCGACTAGTGCCTGCAAAGTCGATACATGTTTGTTGTCGAGGTATTGTAGTATACTGTTGCCACTGACTGGCTGTCCATCAATCTCACCATAACACCGTAGTTCCAAGTTGCCGATGTCGTCATTGTTGGTTGTGAGATATAGCTCGTGTATGGGGCTGTCTATGCCAATGACTTTGATGATCTTGATGAGCACGGACCGTAGTAGACTCTCGTACTCTGTGGCTTCTTCCCATGGCTTAAACTCCTTGAGCTTGTGGAAATCCTTGACGATCGTGTGGAGTAGATCGTGATACTCCATTGTTGATGATGGTTTGTTCAAGGGCTCAGGGGGAGGTGATGTTTTTGTTTAGACCTGGCGCACCAACAGGACAGAGATTCTATTAATAGCCTGGAGGTAAGACAAACAGAAAAGGGAGCAGGATCGATGGGAAAGAACGAAAAAAATAACAGCCGATGATTACGTCAAGACTGCAGGGTGTCTCTTTCCACCACCAACCCACACCCACATCATACAACCTTCCAAAGTGCTGTACCCATACATCCCCTCGAGCCCTTCGAAAGAAGGCATAGACAAGCAGAACAACAGGCGGTCTGTCAGCTACGATGCACAACGAATAAAACTACCCTCACAGTCGTTCAAGCTGCAGAGCACAGAAGCATTACAACAACCTCGAGTCGCCTCGGATAGTGTCATGTACAGTTCGTCGCCCTACCCACAACCAATACTACCCTTTGCCCGATCACACTCGAGCATTCCGGACCAATTGCACGATTCTGGATCCAGAAAATCACTGAAGAGCAGCAACGCAAACTTTAGCTTTTCGGAACAGGACGACTCGCTCCAGGAGTTTCTCATCTCACCAGTGCAGTCCGACGTTTTCCCTTATTCAAAGAAGCCCGTGGTGAGCCCCGTGTTGGAGTCTCCAGAGGCGTTGGGCGGTGACTCCACAATCGTGGAGTCGGCTGCACCGTCACCAACCAAATCAGGAACAGCCAGTCTAAGCTCAAATGCTATTGGGTCTATCATTGGCAGTTACGACTACAGCAAGAGCTCACTAGACTTGGAAAAACCAAAGTTTTTGGAAGACCCGCCATTTTTACCTTTCCAACCACTACTGCAGCAGAGCTCACAACCAAACTCTTTGTCCAACAGCCAGTCGCAGTCGCAGACGCCACCTTCGACGCAGCCGCCGTTGCAAACCCAACAGTCGTCGTTGCAGCAGCACACGAGACAGGACTCGGATGCGTCGACTATATCCAACGGCTCAGAACAAGCAAATAAGGACAAGAGGTTTGTACGATATGCCATGAATACTCAGTCGCCTTTGGTGAATGCGTCTAACAAGTGGCAGATTTCGAATGTCATCAAGTGGCTAGATAAGCACCAGTTCAACAATTCGTGGAAAGAAACGTTTCGGAAGAATGAGATATCGGGAAATAGGTTCTTGGAGTTGGAGAACTTTGATAAGGAGTCAATGATTTGGAAGCAGTTTTCCAAGTTTTTGCAGCTTGACGATGACTTGAACTCGGTTGATAGGTTTATTGAGTTGTTACGGTTAGAGTCATCGCAGGAGGAGCAGCCGAGGAAGACGTCTGGGGGAGAGATTTCGCCACTGGTGGTGAAATACGAAAACAGAAAGTCTACCCCGGTGTATGCCAAACACAAATCCACGTCATCGATATCATCGTCCAATTCTTCGTCGTCACTTCAGCGACCCGTATCGTATGTTGACCCAAAGTCCAAAGACCAGTTGGCGTCACCTTCACACCATCTGTTTTTCAAAAAGCACAGTCGTACCACATCCAGCGAAACAAAGGATTCGAAGAAGCGATACAGTTCTTTTGACGACAACCGTTTGAAACACGTGCCAAAATCCGACAAGAAGAGTAGCGGTATTCTAAGCACGTTGAGGAAATACGGTGGTGATAAGATTTCCAAAACCTCAAAGCAAAGAAACTCGTCGTACTTCCCATCGTTGGACCCTCCACCGCCACTAGAGTCGAATCCGGAGTTTTCTGATAGGAAGGTGTCGGTGGATAGCACACAGTCTCCTAAATCGGCTAAATCGTTTTCAGACGAGTTGACTTTAGAAAGGCGGTACTTGCCAACACAACGGCGCAGCAACCGGTCTACACCCACACAAGAGAGTAATGCACCAATCACAATTTTGGTTAGTCAGGACAACGTGCTGTTTGTTCCTGTGATAGTCACCGATGTATCCAATGCCAAGAATCAAATTACCAAGGCGCTCGAGTTGATTAATATTGGGTCGATTACTTTGCACCTAACCGAGTTCCATCACAAAGAAGGAGAAGCTATACCGGACTTTTTGTTGCCCAAGATCATGAAACTAGACGGGTTGTTGAAGTTTGTTATTCGACAGGAATTGAAGTCGCCACAGGAGACGTCGACCTTCTCCACGACGTCGTCAGATTCGAAATCTTTTATCACCGATGGCAACAAGGCATACCCTGCTACTCCACAGTACTTGTTACAAAACATCAACGATAAGAAAGTCGACTATTGGAATTTCAAAGATTTGACTAGTATCTCAGAAGTTCCAGCAAAGAATCAACCACCCGAGGTTCCTCAGAATGCACCATCATCCGAAAACAAATCGAAGCAGAAAGAGTTCCCGTTGAAGTTCCCATTTGTTACCACCAACAAGAAAGCAAATGCCGTCCCACGTTTGCAAATCGATACATCTGGTGTTAATAACATTTCCAAGTCTCCAGTATCGGCAGGCTCGTCATTCAGAGTGCTTAGAAAAGAAGGAAATGAGATTGATTTTGACAAGAGAAGGAAGTCTCCCTATGAATCTAAAGCTCCTAAGATAATCCCTAATATCTATTCGTCTTCGATGTATGATTTGAAAAAATCGCCCATTTCGGCACACATCATTCAGGAATTTAAGGATGATCACCCTTTCAAGAACCATGAAGCTAAGGTTAACAATAGGAGTGCTCTGGATAGCATCAGCCGGACAGACTCCATCATTGCCAAGAGAGCTGCTCCACCCCCACCAGGTGACAGGAAGGTGCAGATCCAAAGACAGGACTCTATTCTTAAGAATAGATCGCGGTCGGTTTCCACCAAAAGCATCACATCGAACAGCTTCACGTCTAATAGCAGCTTGGGTAGTAAAAAGAGTAGCCACGAGTCTCAGTGTGATAGCGAGGATGCCTTTTTTGTCAAACCCATGAAGAAGAAATCTACCACCAAAGACCAGTCCTCGACCGAAAGTAGCAAAGCAGAAGACTCTGAGGACGATTTCTTTGTCAAGCCTATCAAACGACCATCGTCGCCAATCACTGCTCCCGAGTCAGACTCCGATGATGACGAAGATTTCTTTGTCAAGCCGATAAACAAGAAGCCATCGAGAATGAATGTCCGTCCTCCAGTTGAAGTGGTTTACAACAACTTGGAGAAGTTTTTCCCATACACCAACCTTGACAAACCAATAATTGATGACTCGCCAGCGTCGCCGTTAGTGCAACAACAGTTGCCGAAGCAACCCCAGAGGGAAGTGCAGTTTCAGAGACGACCAACAATCTCAAGAACATTCTCCAACGCCAACAAGTCGCCAGTGGCGCCCACGCGTGCTGAAAAACAAGAGATACCTGAAGATGTGGTGCAACCATCGTTGCGAGTGCGTCGTATGAAGACCATCAGAGGTGTTGCCAACGAGGCACGCCGTAAAGTGTTGCAAATGAAACAAGCGTCGCCGCCAAACACGTTTGCCAATTTGTCGCGCGAGAACAGCGCCAAGTTGATGCGATCAAACACTAAGATGTGGGGCCAGAAAGTGGTCGAGGTGACGTCGCAAGAGATTGAGCAAGGTTTTGTCAGCAAGCTTCGTAACAAGAATGGGTTCTATGAAGAGTATGCCTGGATTAAAGGTGAGTTGATTGGCAGGGGTTCTTTTGGAGATGTGTACTTGGGATTCAATGTCACGACCGGCGAGATGTTGGCTGTCAAGCAAGTGACGTGCATGAGAAACAACAAGGAAGCCATTGATGCCTTGAACAAGGAGATTGAAACCATGAAGGATTTGAACCACGTCAACATTGTTCAGTATTTGGGTTGCGAACAGCAAAAGAACATCTACAGTTTGTTCCTTGAGTATGTTGCTGGCGGGTCGATTGCGCTGTGCTTGAAGTCGTATGGGAAATTCGAGGAGTCGTTGATCCGTTTTATCACCAAACAAGTGTTACTTGGGTTGGAATACTTGCACCTGAACAACATTATCCATCGTGATTTGAAGGCAGACAACTTGTTGCTTGAAGTGGATGGTACGTGCAAGATATCGGACTTTGGTATCTCCAAGCGCTCCAACGATATATACGCCAACAACGCCAACATGTCCATGCAGGGGACTATTTTCTGGATGGCACCAGAAGTGATCGACAGCATGGCTGAAGGGTATAGTGCCAAAATTGACATCTGGTCCCTCGGGTGCGTTGTCTTGGAAATGTTTGCTGGTAAGAGGCCATGGTCGAATGAAGCGGCCATCAGTGTTATCTACAAGACGGGCAAAGAGAAACTAGCACCTCCAATCCCAGAAGACATTGCTCATTTAGTCAGCCCCGTGGCCGAGCGATTCATCAACCGTTGTTTCACAATCGACCCGAAATTGCGACCCACTGCAGGAGAGTTGTTGAACGATCCGTTTGTGGATGCGCCTGAATACGAGTTCAACTTTGCAAACACCAAACTTGCTGAAATGATTATTTATAACAGTAAAAGATTATGTACAAGATGATGAGTATATACGACCTACTTCAACTTCAACTCGTTGATCCTAAGAACCGTCTGGAATGGCTCAACGTTGTAGGTCTTCTTCCTTCTGCATCTTTGTCTCTTTCTAACCACCTGGTACAATGGCTCTCTGGTAATCTCGATGACGCTGGCTTTCAAGTCGTACAACTCCGGCGAAATGCCCTCCTTAGCGTTCATTGTGTAGCTGGGGGTGCCTAATGTGGTGACGTCGGTTATGTTCAAAACATCACCCACGGCGGCTCTCTTCAATCTGTAGGGCAAATACACCTTGTCTCCCTTTGTGACCAAGTAAGGCATGTTGTGTATTTTCATAATGGCGTACAAGTCTCTGGACCCGTTGGACGTGAACTTCAAGGCCGCTGTTGGGCTGGCTGTGGCTGCTGCCGGGACAGCGGTGGAGTATGCTCTAGCAGTACTTAGAACCGAGCAAGGTCTGACTGTGGAGCCTATTATGGATCTGAACATGATTGGTGGGATGTTATTGGGTGGTCGGTGGAAGAATTTTCACAAGTTTTTTTCTCTGTGTCTCTCTTGTGGGTTGTCTGGTGGTTGTCTGCTCTCTGCAGGATCGCGGTTTTTTTCTCTTCTTGTGAGGCCAACAACAACAACCACCACCACCACTCAGTGAGTAAGCGTTGTACCAGAGAGACAAAGAGTGGAAGAAGAAAAAAAAAAAAATTTGTTAATAAAAAAAGTGAATAGCAAAAGAAAAACCCCCAAGGCGACCCACAATTTCTTTCTGTCTTTCACGTTTTGTTTTAGAGTCTGGAAGTCATTTGCACAAGTCCTGTTTGTTGTTTTATACCGCTCCCACTCGAATTGCACCGCCTTTTGTACCTGCCAGCTGTTCGTGAATACAGGAAAGGACACCAGCAAGCCAGCAAAAAAACCCACCAACCCACTCACTTTGCCTACTTTTGTTAATTAAATACCGATTTGACAAGTACAAGTTGTCTCGTCGACCACAGATCCACTTCCAACATCCCTTGCCCTTTAGATTCACTACACTTGCATTGATATCGTTCATTATTTCTGTCCCACATTTCACGGTCCATCATTTGTTTCTTAATTTATTTCCCCCATTTCCCACCATTATAATCTTTTTGTTTTTTACCATTATCTTGTATTAATTTTATTGCATTTGTCACATAATGTCGGGATCGTTTTGGAAATTCAGCAATGGGTTCACGTCCCTTTCGAATATCTCCACGTTGTTAGAGGATTACAACAGAGATCAGGAATCGGGGAAGATAGAAGACGGTGGCCAGTTCAAGATCTTGTTGAAGTTATTATCCGAGAGTGACTTGTTACAGGAATTATTATCCAACAACCCAATGTTGATGGGGTTCTTAAGAGAAGACAAAGTGTTGAGTATGCTTGTCGATTTAGTGATAACCGAAGGCGTTCTTGACGAGATGGCAGAGGTAGCCGCAGAACAAGAAGGAGAAGCAGAGTCCGAGAAAGAGCCAGAAGAGGACCAAGATGACACGGCTAAAGAAAAGGGCTCAGCCAAACTCGATGATGAGGAGGAGGACGATGATACTGCTTCGACGCAGAACGAGGGCGCCAACGAAGATGACGAGCCAGTCGAGACCGAAGAAGAAAGAGCCACCAAGAGGGCAACCATCGCTGCCGAAATCTTGAGTGCCGACGTGTGGTCCTTGACGGACGCCGTCATGGTGTCGACCGAAAACTTGAACAAGTTGTGGGAAATCCTCGATAGCAAAGAACCTTTGAGTATCAACTTGTCCACGTACTTCATGAAGATTATGGAACATTTATTAGATATGAAATGTGACGACATGATAACCTACTTGATTGAGAACCAGCCCAACTTGGTTGACAAATTTATAAATCATTTATCGAATCCACCGTTGATGGATTTCTTGTTAAAATTAATATCCACCGATAAACCAGACAACTCGACTGGTATAATAGATTTTTTACAAAACCAGAACTTGGTTACACATTTAATTAATGCATTAGATATTTCAGATGACGACAAAGACGATTACGAATTACTGTTGGTGAAACAAAGCTCCACGGCTGATTTCTTGAAGGCATTGATCACAATCTCAGCCAACTCCACCACGGATAATTCCACCATTGGTCCTAATGAATTGACTAGGGAATTGGTGTCCCACGAGCAGATGACACGCTTATGTAATATTATGTTGAAAGGACGCTACGCCTTGGCCAACGGCGTGGGGATAATAATTGAGATTATCCGTAAGAACAATTCGGATTACGATCTTGTGCAGATATTGCATATTCGCGTGGAGAACCACCCACCCACAGGCAGAGATCCAATTTATTTGGGGCATTTGTTGAGAGTGTTTGGAGAGAAGATCGAGGACTTCAACAAGCTATTAGTCAAAGAGGATCCCGAGTGCAAGTTGAGAACGCCATTTGGGGATATTGAACCATTGGGGTTTGAGAGATTCAAGATTTGCGAGTTGATTGCTGAATTGTTGCACTGTTCGAACATGGCTTTGCTTAACGAGAATAGAGGAGCCGATGTGGTGAGGGAGAGAGACGAGTTGAGAAACAAGATGAAGGAATTTGACCCCATCAGCTTCAAGTACAATGAAACTATAATTCTCCCCGACGACAACAATAGCAGTAGCACAAGCTCGGCCGCAAACGCCAATGACACGATTGACGATTTTAACGGAGACGACAGCATTGATGACGAAGAGCCACACGCTAATGCGAACTTGACTGAGGAGCAGATCAGAGCGAACCCCGTGGTGGGAGATTTCTTGAAGATTGCCTTGTTTGACACACAAATTATATCCAACATCTTGTCGATGTTTTTCCGCTTCCCCTGGAACAACTTTTTGCACAACGTGGTGTTTGATATCGTGCAGCAAGTGTTGAATGGGTCGATGGAGATTGGATTCAACAAGTTTTTGGCGATTGATTTGTTCCACCTGGGCGACATTACCAATAAGATTATCGAGGGCCAGAAGTTGTGCACCGACTACGAGGTGTCGCACAATGGATTGAGCTTGGGGTTCATGGGCCATTTGACGTTGATTGCCGAGGAAGTTGTCAAGTTTGTGCAATTATACCCATCCAACACGCTTAGTGAATTGATAGATCTCAAAGTGGAAAGTGAAGTGTGGGAGGACTATGTGAACAACGTCTTGTACGACACCAGAGAGAAGTACAACGCCATTTTGGGCGGTGGTGATGAAGAAGACGAAGAGGAGGAGGAGGAAGAAAACACCACTTTCGATGAAGGCTTGGGAGAGATAATAGAGGAAGTCAAGACTGGTTTGGTTTTCGAAGAGCCAAAGAAGAAGGATTTGTTGGACAGCGATGAATCCGAGTCTGATGACGATGACCATTTCTCCAATTACATGTCCCAACAGTTGACCAACCCCTCGATAACACCTAATCACGAACACGAAGACGAACTTGAGACCTCCAGCGAGGATGACGAAGAAGAAGACGACGAGTATATAGACCCAAACGACGACGGGATGTCATACAAAAAGACCAACTCCTTGTATGACTCCACAGGCTCGTTGAAGAAAGTTGGCGACAACGAAGATGATGACGAATTTAGTGATGACTCAAGCAGTTCCGATGAAGAAGTGGAGGACGAAGAGAAACAAGACACGAAACTAACGAGATCTGCTAGTAAAGGTTAGACGATATATTATTATTATTATTTTCATTTAATATGATATTATTATGTAGTACGACTATACATTGATGGCAACTCTACCTTCTCTATCTAGTGGTGGCACTTCTGCGACGGTCGAGTCCACTTCGACATCCTTGGTGGGGACACCCCCAATCAAGCCCTTGCTCATGGCCAAGCCAGACGATCTCTGGTTCTCGCCACCGTCATAGAACTCGTCCTCTATTGGGTGCATCAACACTGTGTTTCTGTTTGTTATCGTGATGATGGTGTTTGTCGGCACGCACAACCAGTCGCCTCTTTCAAAAGTCAACGGCTCGCTCGACACAAAGATGACGTCCTGGGATCGGTTGAGTCTTTCCATCTTGAACAAACCCGGAGCGTACTCAAAGAACTTGGACCCCGTGCTGAAATGCAACGACGCAGCTTCGTCTGTTTTGGAAGTGATGTACCTGCTCACCACGATGGACTCACCGTCGGTGGCGGCAAAGTTTAACAATGATGGCTCGTCAGTGACTTCACATTGCCATGACTTGATCAACTCTATTGTTGTGAGCAATGCCTTTCTGAGAATGGAGTGGGTGAACTTGACGTATGGGTCTTCTGCGTCGTAGCCCATTTTGTAAAGCGTGTCTATAAACAATGCAAAGCAACACTCGGAATCGGTTGACCCCTGGATGAAAAGGAATATTTTATCTTCGAGATGGTTGATGAGTCTCTTTTTGATGGAGCTGAAGGACGAGACGCCACCGTTGTGCATAAACATGATTCTTCCGTATGAAAAAGGATGGCAGTTGGTTTCTGATAGCACACCCTGGGTGGATGCACGTACATGGCCAAACACGAGGTTCGATTCCGTACACTCTGCTAGGTTGTTCAAGTTGACATTGTTCCATGCCGGTGTGATGGCTTTGAAGATACATGGGTGGTGGTTCTCTGAGTAGTAGCCAACCCCAAACCCGTCGCCGTTAACGGGGTTTCTCATGTCCAAACGCAATCTGGAGTCAAATGACTGGTTGATGATGGAGTGGGCTGGTTTGGTAAGGAGGTCGGAGAGTACCATCTCCTCCCTACCTTTATAAATCATAAAACGACACATGGTTGTTTAGAAAGAAAGGTGTGGTTGGAAAAATGTGATGAAAGAAAAGAAAAAAAGAAACTGTGGAAAATAGTGACGCAGAGAGCGTGATTAGATAATATCACGGGACGTGTCGCACACACGACATTTCTGGTTTGTCTCGCGACATCTCCGCCATGCAGCAACACTAAAACGAATAGAGAAAAGAAGGAGTAAGAACACTGAAGAATATTCGTTTGATTGCTACTTAAAGGGTGGAAGATCCTGCTCTCCCCATCAATTATCCAAAATTTTATAGACGTCAATTCATCTCTCTTCTTCACTCCAATTGACCCAGCCATGTCCCTTTTCAGAAGCTTGCAAAACTCGCCATCCACGATCTCCATCTTCCACAACCAGACCATCCCGCTTTCCAACAAGTTGTATGACATCTTGCAGAAGGCGTACGAAACCCAGCCAGAGAAGCCAAAGCATGAGTTCCAGATTGATGTCATGAAGGACAAGATGCCAACCTACGACGAGTACAAGTTGATCACCAGCAAGTACTTGAAGAGCGCCGCTGCCAAAACCGTGTTGCACGACCGTTTCCCATTCTTGCACGATAAGGAGGTGGAATTGTACAACAGCAAGGGCAACCCAGTCACCATCAAGGGTGCTGAGTGGAACAACAAGATCTTTTCCCCATCTGAATATGCCATGATCTACGAAACGTTCAACAAGTTGGAGGAGTCCACGTCTCCTTCCCTAAGCACCAAGGCTACGGAAGTGTTCAGCGCCCCATTGGTCATCGACTGGGACAACGAGTTGATTGCCGGTGACGAAGAAACGTTGGATGCTATTTTGGCCAAGTATAAGCAAGAATAAAAGTTTCTGTTTAGCCGTATAGATAAAATATAAAGTGTAATGAGAATTTTTTTCACGTGGATTTCGTACGAATTTTGTATAAAAATGTTGGGAATTCTCTGATGAAATTTTTGAAAGAGGTTGCTTCTCTTCTTCAACTATCGCCAATGAAGAGCTATCTTGCTTTCTACAACGCCGTGTCTGCCTTACTCTGGGGGTGTATTCTTGTGCAATGCGTTAAGGACTATTCCGCTGGGTCGTATCCAGCTGAATATATCCCCCACAAATTCATGGTGTACACGCAGATTTTCAATTCGTCAGTGGAGATTCTCCATTCCGTGATTGGATTGGTTCCTACTCCTATACCGACCTTGCTTTTACAGTCATTCGCTAGGTTGATTATCATGATTGGCATATGTGTTGTGATTCCTGAAAGTTTGGCCAACTACGACATTGTCGTGTTTTCCGGGTTGACATTGGCATGGGCCATCACTGAAGTTATAAGGTACGGGTTCTACGTCATCAAACTCAGCGGGGTCAAGACTCCGCCATACTGGCTAGTCTGGCTTCGATACAGTGCTTTCTTTGTGTTGTACCCCTTGGGATTGGTCTGTGAAAGCTTGACGGTGTACAATTCCTACGACTACGTCAAAGACAGGTTGCCTTACTACTATTACTTCTTGAAATACGCCATAGTCTTGTATATCCCAGGGTTCTTGTACCTCTACACTTACATGATCGGTCAAAGATCTAAAGTGTTGAGGAAATCAAAACAGGCATAAGCCGAGCAACACCAGAAAATACACGGAAAAATTTTCAGAAAATCTCCACCCTCTCCTCACCATAAACAACCATGGCTCAACCAAACCGGTACTTGATTGCATACAACTCCATTTCGGCTTCGTTATGGTCAATTGTGTTGTTCAACACGGTGTTCTTAGCTGCCACCGTGGGGCAACCGTACGTGTTTGACAAAACCAACAAAACAACCACCATTATCCAAACATTGGCGATCATTGAGATCTTCAACTCGTTGGTTGGCTTAGTCAGGTCTCCGTTGTTCACCACCTTCACCCAAGTTCTTTCCCGGTTGTTGCTTGTTTGGGGTGTGCACCAATACTTGCCAAACTCCCCAGCCAACACTCACTGGTGCTACATCACGTTGTGCTTGAGTTGGTCAATCACGGAGATTATTAGATACTCATACTACGCCGCCAACTTGACGGGCCAAGTCCCTTACTTCTTAACGTGGTTGAGATACACTACGTTCTACGTGTTGTACCCAACGGGGGTTGCTTCCGAAGTGTACCTGATCATCTTGTCCTTGGATGAAGCTGGGTTCTACTATGGCTGGGCATTAAAGATTATTTTGGTTGTCTATATACCTGGATTTTACATGCTTTACACCTATATGATCAAGCAAAGAAAGAAGGTTTTGAGCAAGAAGAATCAATAAAAGCTGTCAATCCAATTGACTAAATGTTCCATGTACTCGTAAATAGTGTCTGTTTCCGTAAACTCATATGGCAGCTCCTTCTTCTTTTTGCCAAATAAAGATTTAGTTACTTTTTGTCGTTTGTTCAGCTCGTAGATGATTTTGATTCGGGTCATGAGGTAGACCAGATCGTATTTCGATATTAATTTTTGGAGAATGCTGGTGACAAGGTACCCCGGCGAGTACTGGTACCAGCGCGTGTTCCAGCTGACCAACTTCATGATGGCAAGGAGTATAAAGTCTAGTTTGAAGTACTCCTCCTCTATTGATTTGATGAGGTTGTCGTACATCTTGTCGCTGGACACTTTCAAGATCAACTTGTTGCTTAAGAATTTGCCGTTGTAGCTGTCGTGGTACTGTGGGTTGTCGAGGATGAACTCGTCGTAGATTTCCAACAACTGGACGGTGCCGAAGTAATCAAACTCTCCCTGGAGGTTCCTGCCCATCACACTGGTTACCAAAGAGCTAATTGAGTCTCTTAAGTTGTGTTTGACGGGCCACCCTAGCAACCCAATCATCTCCCATTCGAGGGCACTTCGTTCTTGGTTTTTGTTGTTGGCTATGGTAATCATCAATGACCGGAGGTCTTCATAGATCGTGATAAACAATTGCTCGAGCCAGGTTTCACACGTCACCAATCTCTCCTTGATGCCGTGGTCAACCACATAATCCTTGACTTCCGATTCCTCGACACTCAGCTTGAAAATGTGTTCTTTGATGGAAATGACTCGCTCCCATCCGACAAGGGCAACCATGAGCGACAACAAATCGTAGGTTCTGCCCCAGGTGGACTTTCGTGTGAAATCCAAGATCGAGGCGTTGGATACACCGGCAGATTGTGATGCAAAAGAATTCTTGGTGGAGCTGGGACCGCATATCTTGATCAAAATGGTATCGACCGACGCAATTTCCATAGCCGAGCTGCTAACCAAAGGTGACTGCAGGAAGTACTGACCCACAACAGGGTGTCTGATCAACGGGTTGAAAAGGAAATAGTCTTGCCACATCTTTTCAATAGACCCGAGCTCTGTTCCTTCCGTGCTCGTTGGGTTGGGAAAGTATTCATGTAGCGATTTCTCCGAGATCACCTCATCCGTCTCGAGCCTTTCAATGAATGTGTCGACAAACAAGTCGGGTAATTCCCTGCTAGTCTTGTGCTTGTTGATGATAATTGGCAAGGCGTTGATAATCAACAATGCATTCTTGAAATCTTTAACCAAGATGTAGCACAACGCGAGGTGGAACCAACAGTCGTAGTCCAAGGGCAAGATCAATATGGTTTTCTTTGCAATCTCCAATGCCAACTGGAACTGGTCGCGGGCAATTAGGAATTTTATTTGTTCGACTAGGATCAATGCCAGTTGTGTGGTGTACAAGTCGCCGCCGATCGACGCACTAATCAACCTGACATACTCAAGCTCGTCTTTGATCAATCTGAGAACAACATAGTTGAACTCGTCACCATACAATGCTGCGATGTGCTCACCAACTCCCTCGGATCCCCCTAGTTTGTCGAGCCTTATGATGGCATCCACGAGTCTATTTCGGTAGTAGTTGGTTTTTCTGTCATCGCCACAGGAAGTTGCCGCTCCGTATAACGACGCCGTACCTGTTAAATACCCCTTGGGGAGGAACTTGACCAATGTGTTGATGGATTGTTTCACGGCTGCTTTGGTCTTGATAAAGTCCGCAAAGTTGGCGACTCCGACGGTCTGGTGTTCCGGGTTGTCCAAATGGTAGAACAACCGCACTATTTGTGATGCTTCCAACTCCAACTTGAAACTCTCAGGGACGGCTTTCACCACACGCCCACTAATCTGGTATGTTCTGTCAATCAGCAAATCCTTGTGGTGCACAACGTACTTGATTCGGAAGTCGGCGCTGTGGAATATGTTGAACGAGCAGTACGTGACAATGATGTCGCGACGGTATGGAGCACCCAACTCGATCAATTCGAGAACATACGACTCGATGTTATCTAGGGTCATGCCATTGACGTAGTGGTAGTACCCAATGTATCCATCGTCGTCTTTCTTCAGCTTGTCGATGATAAAGTCGTCTTGGTTGTACAATGCAGATTTCGATCCGGCATAGACTGATCTGTGGATCAAATCGGGTGGACCAATGTCCTGCTGGTGGAGGTTTGCCCGCACACCGAGTATTTCTCCGAAGTTTGCCTCTCTGATCTTTGGGGTCGATTCAATTGAGGGAGTAGCCAGAGTAGTTGCCATTTGCAATGGGTGGTGGTGGAAGAGGCGGTGAATGAAAAATCGAGTGGTTGGAAATTTTTTTTTTCCCTCTCTGGCTTTCTGGCATGAAATTGGGTTTGCGTTGTCTTTGTTGTGTCCGGCGATTGCTCGCAAATCTCCATCAAACGTTACGCATCAATCTCATTACACATTATACGCTTGCTTACTGTACACACACAAAAATGAATCTATTTATCTACTTAACTCTCCAAACGTCTTGATTATATCGCTGATCTCGTTCACAAGCTCGTCAATTGAACTCGAGTTCATCGTGTCAATGAACCCTCCATCTCCTTTATGTTTGCTGATCTGTTGACGCAACCCCAAGGTGGCAGTGCAACTCTCGATTCTAGTGGTGATATGGTTCAACAACGAGATCAAGTCAGCGTCTTTGAATGTCGAACTCATCTTTTGCGAGATGAACCCAGACGAGTGTGTCTCAAAACTCTCTTGAGCACACTTACCGCCACTGTTGATGGCAGAACAGACATTTTCCAATCTCAACGAAACAGTCCTCAATCCGTAGATGATCTCTACTGGGAGAGTACCCACAATTCTCGTACTGTGCGTCGCGTCGATTCTCTTTTTGAAAATTTCAAATCTCAACTTTAACCTGTTGGTGTACACCAACGTGATGGGTTCGGGCGTTTCCAACCCTTTCAACTTGTGTTCACCAATGTTGTAGTAGTTACATCCGAGCTCCTCCAATGCATTCAACTCTCTTTCAATCAACGCGCCGACTACTGGGTTCCCATTGTATGCCTCAGTCAAGGACTCCAAGTTGTTCTTGATGTTGTTGTGCTTGGCGGTCAACGTCTTCATCTGGTCCAAGAAATCGGAACTCACAGCAATCTGTCCACCATCGGCAACAGAACTGATACGCGAGGCACGGTTCACCATAGGACCAAAGTAGTCCATACGACCAGTGATGACGTCTGGTTCACACACAGGCGACCCCCAGTGGATACCCATACGCACCGACAAACCTCTAAAGATTTCAACGTTATCGGAGCCGGTGACAGTACAACACTGGTCGGTCTCAAGAATCTCCGATGGCCAATCAGCTGTAACCAAGTTTTGCTGCACCTGGAAACACCACAACAATGCCGCTGTGGGTGATGGGAAGGCAACCATGAATGCGTCACCTTCGGTCTTGACTTCATACCCTCCGGATATACGCAACTGACGACGCATAATGTTGTTGTGGATCTTGATGGCAGATCTCATTGGAGCGGGGTATGAATCCCACAACAACGTCGAGTTCTTGATATCGGTGAAAACCAACGCCAATGGTCCAATTGGCGGCTCGATTTCTTGTTCCAACTTACGGAGATTAGAGTCACCACCGGCAATCTGCTGCTTGTCTCTGCGTCTTCTGTCAAACCCATAGTTGGAGAACATAGTTGCCACCTCTTTCTGCCTGTTGCCAAACGTCAAGACAATGACGGCAATCTTGTCCGAAGAACCATAACATATAGCAAAATCACGCAACTTCTGGGCAGCCACCATAGGGTCGTTCTTGTCCTTACGGATAATATCCACCGCCGACTCGTACGAAATAAAGTCCCAGAACTCCTTGCTAGCCAATATGATAACGTCGTCCTCAACCGTAATCTTGAACTTGTGGATCGATGGTGCACAGTTTGTGTGGGGCAAAAAGTTGAAGAACCCAACACCACGGGAAATGGCCAACTCGTCGTCCAACTCTCCCTGGCCCGAGACATACCCACCAGAAGCCCTGATTCTTTCAAACTCTTCACGGGTGGTGGGTTGGTGCTTGGTGGTGAGCAAGCACTGGTCACCATTGCTTCGGCAAAGCAAAGCTTCGATGTCACCAATGTTTGCCGAGTACAACGTCTTGTCTTTGATGTAAATAACCGACACAGCACAGCCGGCGTTTGCATCGTCCGCCAAGTTCAAGTCGAGCGACTCCTTGGAGATTTTTGGCATGGGAGTGAAGGAATTGTTCTTTTTGGCACTTAGTATACCATTGATTTCTTTGTTGAAAGCTAAGAATGCCCTTCTCAATGCATTCTCAATTTCGTCGTCACTTTTGATTTCGTTAAGCTCTTTGGTGAAGTTTTTCACAAACATGTTTTTGGACACCAACGAGATTCTGTGGCCCTGGTTAGGTGCGCCGTGTTTGCCATCAAAGGAACACAACAACACTTCGTTCTCGTTACCTCTGAATTTCTGCACGAATATATCTCGGGTTGATACATGGTCTCTCATACCTAAGGAATCACTCACACCATACCCAAAATTGTCAAACTCGGATGCTGTAGTACGCAATCTCAAATCAGTGGACTGCTCAGGGACATTGGTAGTGGTCAACGTGACATCAATCAACCCCAAAACCTTCAATTGTTTCAAAACCAACAAACTGTCAAAGTCCTCACCGGTTTCTGGGTTCTTGATATGGCTCTGCTTGATCTCGAATCTCTTGTTACCTGAAAAGTTCAAGTACTTCAAGTTCTTGTTCCAGTGCCAGTTCCAATCGTATGGCCAGTTGGAGATGTTGTACTTCAACTGGTTCGAACTGACATCGAGGTGTTGCAAGTTTGCCACTTTACTCAACTCAGCCGGGAGCGTCACCAACTTGTTGTTGTTCAAGTATAACAACTTCAACGATTTGAGCACTTCGAGGTCTTCACCCGGTAGGGTCGACAAGTCGTTACCAGACAAGTACAACTCGTTGAGTCGCGTCAACCGACAAATCGAACCCTGTGGGATCTCAATCAAGTCGTTATAAGAAAGGTTCAATGTCTTCAACGCTATCAAGAATGAAATCTCGTCGAAACAGTCGTCACTGAGTCTGTTGTCAGACAACACTAATGTCTGCAAACTGTCAGCCAACGAGGAAGTTTGCACTAGTTCACCGCGCAAATCGGCAGTAGACGATAAGCGCTTGACCACGGAGAATGGTGCCTTAGGGAAGGATGTCAAGATGTTGGAGGCCACATTCAACAGTGACAACGACTTCAACTCCCAGATTTGGTCTGGCAACGCCTTTAAGTTGTTACTGTGCAAGTCCAAGTACTTCAAAAGCTTGAGTTCTCCAAGACCACTAGGTATCTTTTGCAAATTGTTGGAGTATATCGACAAGGAGGACAATTTCGACAACTTGCACAACTCATCGGGTAACGTAACCAAGTGGTTTTTGTCGAGCACCAACTTTTCAATGTTTGGAATCTTGTCGATAAACTCTGGTGGCACGCCTGTGATCTTGGCTCGTGACAAGTCCAACACCGTCAACGTCTGCATTTCATTGTTAAACTTGAGCTCTGTTATTGGGTTTCTATCAAAGTGTAGCAATCTCAAGCACTTCATCTGGTCATTGAACGCCGATATTCTGTTCTTGGATGCGTAGGCAACTTCTAGGTTCGGTATTTTGCCAAGAACATCAACGTTTGAAACGTAGTTGTACCTGATATCCAAACGCTTCAAGGAGCCCAAGTCGGCCAAGTATGAGGGCAATCCTCCCGACAACAGATTTGTGCACAAGTTCAATTTCTGCAAGTTCTGCAAATTGGAAATGGACTCTGGGATTACAGACAAGTCGTTGTACGACAAGTCCAAGTCAATCAAATTCACCAACTGACTGACTGGTTCAGGGTATGTTTGGAAGTAGTTGGACGATATGTTGAGCACCTTCAAGTTTGTCAACGTGCCGAAAGATTCAGGGAGGGTGGATATCTGATTTGAGTTCAACTTCAAGTGTGTCAAGTTGGATAAAGAATTAAAGTTGGAAGGGATGTCGTCGAGAAAGTTCATTTCCAAATTGACGTGCGTCAATTGTGGGGCTTCTAGGAGGTTCATGGGGAACTTAGAGCACCCGTTGTGGGAAAAGTCAACGTACCCCAAGTTTGTACAGCTCTGGATGAAATCTAGTGGCAAGTAGATGGACGGGTTGTTGGACACGTTCAATTTTTCAATCTCATACGTGTGCTGGTGGAAGATGATGGGGATGTTTTTCAAGTTCAACGATGATATGTTGACGTCGACGTAGTTTCTCGATAGCAAAACCTCTTCGTCGTGGGTCAAACTCCTCAAGAATATGCTTTCCACCACAAACTTGCAAACAAACGACAAGTCCTCTCTTCCGAGCATTCTCAACTTGTCATCCTCAGTGTACCCACTCAACAAAAGCAACCCCATTTGGATCTTTAGGGGTTTCTCGAAGTCCTCCAAGACTTTTATACAGTCACCGATGTAGACGGAGATTTGGAAGTTGGCTGTCGACTCGAGGAAGAACTTCTTTTGCACAATCGCCAAAAGCTCGCTGGTGGTGGTTTCCAAGGGGCACAAGACGGTGGTGAAGGTGTTGTCTTCTTTGAACACACGGATGATGTGGCTCGATTTTGTGTCTATGGAGTTGGCGACATGCGGTACTTGGTGTGTTCCATAAAGCATTGGCTGTCTCTTGACTTCCAATTCTTCTTGCTCTTTTGTATCGGGCTCTAGCTCCTCGATTTTGTCAGATACCGGTAGAGGCGGAGGTGGCGGAGGGTGATGCTCCTCGGTCTTGGTTTCTGTTTTGACATCCCAACTGTCGGGTGCCTGCCAGTTCTTGATGTTGGTGGAGCTGTTGGTCTTCACTCGTGACACCGGCACCGGGTCCGCCTGTTGTGGTTTGACAATGTCTTGGATCTCGTCGAGGTTGAGATCAAGCGATATGGTTGGCACAGTCGATGAGTTGATGGAGGTGGTGTCGCTAGCAGCCGACACCAGGTGCTGCTTTTCTTTAGGTGGCGACGACGATGTCGAGGACAAATTGCTGTCAAACGATGAAAATCTAAACTTGTGTTTGGAGCCCGACGACGATACCAGACTGGCACTTCTTCTTTTGTCCTCCGGGACAATGGAGCTGGACCGAGAGGTGCTACCCACTTCCTTGCCGTCTTCGTCCTTTTTGGACGAGCTCATGATTTTGTTCAACAAGGAATTGCTCTTTCTTTTGAATCTCGGTTTGATAGGCTGGGATAGAGGTGGCACGTTGGCGATACCCTTGGGGCGTTTGTTGGCGTGGAACCCCTTGTAGTTTTCCTTGAGGTGGTTTGTGGTTGCATTGTGCACGAGTTGAGGCAAAGAAATGACAGACGAACGGGGTGAGTCTGGGTCGTGGTAGCCGTGATCTTGGTGGCCGATACTGTTGTGGTGATGATGGCCATCGAAAGAGGGCAACACGGACGGGAAGTGGGTTGTAGGGGAAATGGGAGGTTCATCTAGGCCTGCAGATGAAGAAGGCGTGGTTGCCCCGTCGGCCAAGTTAGCTTTTGATTTGTCCCTCCTGAGAAAACTCATTTTAGTTAAAAAATGATCAATTGAGGGGAGGGTGGTGGATAATACGGTGAAGCGATGGGCGGGAGATTATTGTTCAAGGAGTGGGTCGGTTGTTGTTGATAGAAAGGGAAGTGTGTGTGTGTGTGTGTTGGGTTGGAAAACCAACGGAAAAAAAGAGGGAAAAATGGCAATTGGGCACAGGTGCACATCCTGGGTAGAGCAAGAAAAATAGTGCTACAGTTGACACGGCGCAGGACAATACCAACCCAAACGCGTCTCTAGTGGGGCTGTCAAGAACAGGTTGTTATCTCTTGTGGAAGTTGCTCAGGTGTTGGCGGGTGAGAGAATTTTAGTGTACCTTTGTATGTACGTAATTTACCCAAAACAGGCTATACTGGGTGTGTGTGTGCCTGAGGGAGAATGTTATGATTTTTAGATTTGAAATTGCATTGTTTTCAGCCCAAGGGTTTCTCTTACAACCACCGGTGGGACGAAAAAGAAAATTTTTTGAACAACCAGAAGTTTCACCAACAACATCCCTCTTTCTTCTGGGCCAAACCATGTCGGAGTCTTCACGAAGCATCAACCATAAGTTGAACGAGTTGTTGAGCAAAAGTATGTGTTCAGGGTCCTATTAGTTTGTTTCCGCGCTGTTTATACTAACCACCACCAGACAACATCAACAAAGCCAAGTTGGACGAACCAACCGCCTTGTCCTATGCCACGATCTTGAAAACAAACATCTTGGGCAAAGACAAACAGGAAAAGGTCAACTCCATCGTTGTGTTGGCTAAGCTCTTGGATTGTATCATTGGAAGCGATGCCATATCTGACGATTTCATCCATATCTTGGACCACACATTGTTCCAGACATTGTTTAGCATAGTCAGTGCTAACATGTCGTCGGAAACCTACAAGGCCATTTTGAAGATCCTGGTTATTGACATTTCGGGGGCCATTTTCCGCAACAAAGACGACCTGATCGACAGGTACTTGCCGCTTTTCGAGAGCTTGATCGAGTACCTCGATGTCATCGATATCATCACCGCCAAGTTGTTCTTGCAGGACAATAAGATCACTTTTAATTCCATCAAGTTGGTTACTGATTTGATCAACAAGAGCTTGAAGTTTGAGTACAGCGGGATCATCACCTTGACTGGTAGGTTGAAGCACGTGACGTTCTTCAGCACTGTGGGCAACTTATTGGAAACCGACGACAAAACCATCTTGGAAGGTATTGAGAACTTGAAGGTTGCGTATTTTAAGTTGAACCAGTATTTGCAAAAGACCCAGTTCGACTTGTCGATCAAATCACACCAGACCATGTTGAACAACTTGTTTATTTACTTGGAGACGTCGTTGAACGAATACGGTACGCCGGCCACCACCGAGGAGTACATCCGTGCTGGGTTCACCGACAACCCCCGCCAGTTTGTGATTGAGAGCTTTACGATTTTGTTGGCCATGGACTTGAAGATTTTCTTGAAGGACCCCAACTTTACTTTCAAAAAGAGATTCCACGAAGAGTTGATGATGAGTGACCACACGAGAACTTTCCCATTGTGCCAGTTCATCTCCAAGTGTACCGACTTGTGGATTGATATATTTGACAAGAAGGACGAGTTCCCGATGATTTACTCATCGGTGTTGAGCTGGGACTTGATGGTTTATTACACCATGAACAACGGGTTGATATTGTGGCAGGAAACCAGGGCCCAGCTAGACAATAGAGTTGATATTGCCAAGATCTTCCAATTGTTGTACTGTAACATTGAAGAGATTGAGAAGAGCGGTAAGCGGATTGACGAGGCTATTGTTTCTGAGGGAGGCGCCGTGGGCGACGTCAGACATTTCCAAATCACCAAGATTGAAGAGTCTTTGAAAGAGAAGTGGTCCGGCAGGTTGTTTGAGTTTAACAAGGAGTTGGACAAAGAAGTGCGCGAGTTTGTCAGGGAGCAGAGAATCTTGAAGTTGATGGAAGGGTGTTTGGTCACACTTAGCAGCACGGGTGCTGGTAACCAGTTTGTGATTCGCTTGACACCAAACCGTCAGTTCATTGAGTGTGAGGAGCACAAGATTAAGGTGCCGGTCAGCGAGATTGAAGACGTCAAGGTGGTTAACGTGGGCAGTGCGTCCAGCGGGGAAAAGAAGAGCTTGATTTCCATCAACACCAGCCTTTACAAGATCAATCTTCTTGGTAGAGACAAGGTGCTTTTCAGTTGCTTCTCGGACTCTGGTACAACCTTTGACGGGTTGACAATGATGCTTGGCAAGGGCACAGCTTCGCAAGAGACGTTGCGACAGATTGAGACGTTGATTGAGATTAGGTCAAAGACGCAGTTGTTGGACTTGAACGAGATTGACGATAGTGACGATGAAGAAGAGGGCGACGACGAAGAGGAGTTGCTCTACGATTTGTTAGACGTTGTTAAAGAGGAATTCTATTATAAGTAGTGTATACTAAGGGTTTTCTATCCATTCCTGTTTTCTAAGCTCCAGTCCTCTATAAAGCGCGTCTAGCCATTGTTGGTCCCACGGCGGTAACACGTCGCCAGATGCCTCTCTCAACAGATTGTAGTATTCTTCAAAGTCCGGGCAGATGGTGGTGTTGTTTCTCACTTTGGATGGCAACTTGCCCTTGCCCGCAAACACCCTGGCCATGACGACCGCCTGCCATTGGAACATTTTGAAAGTCAACCCCGGCTGGTTGTGACCCACAAATGCTAGGCTCTCGTCGTCCGCTGCAAAGATCAACTCCAATAATTCCGGTACCGATTCGAGGAACGGGTAGTGGTAGAGGAACCCGGTGCCCAACAATATGGCATCGGCTTCGACGTGCGTGCCGTCCTCAAAATACACCGTGTGGTCGACAATCTTGGTGATTTGCCCCCTGGAGTCCACCTTGGGGTGCTCAAACGCCGCGGTGCCAAACAAGTAGTGTGGTTCGCTGGTGGGCTTTCTGGACGAGATGGTTTTCTTGGCCACGGGGAGGATATCCCTTACTCCGTCCATGGCAGAAATGGAGGCACCCACGACGATGGCCGTCTTGTCAGCAAACTGCTCCCTCGTTCTAAACTGTTTGGAGTGGATCACCACCGTGTCGTTGAAATCCAGAAACTCTTGCAAACCAGGGATCTGGGGCACAAACGGAACGTCAAAGTGACCGCTGGCAACTATGACTCTGTCAAAAAACTTTTCGTAAATGTAGTCAGCCGTGTCGCCAAATTGTCTGAGCACGAGCCTCCACTTGTTGTTGATCTTATCCAACTTTTCCACTGAGGTGCGGAGAACAACGTGGTCCAACGCCGCAATGTCCTTCAAGTACTTGTTAATTTCCGTGTAGTGTCTAAACGGCGAGTCCTTGCCCCTCTTGGAAATGGTCTCCCTGGGGAAGGGGATGTCAAACTGCATGGCTGTTTCGTGCACGTTAGTTTCCAAGTAGGAGTATGTTGCCGTGTCTAGGAACCTCTGCACCGAACTCGGGGACACCTTTGCGGGGAGCTCGTCAGGCACGGGGTCGAGTGGGATGATGCCCTGGGATATCTGTTCAAAGTTGACAGTCTCCGGAGGGAGACACTGCCAGCACCCGCCAATATCGTCACGCCGCTCAAACAAGGTAATCTCTGTGAAGCCCTCTTTTAAGAGACTGTGCAAGGAGATGATCCCCGACGGACCCCCACCAATAATTGCAATCTTCATAGCTGCTGCCGAGAAACCAGGAAAAAAAGGGAGGTAAAGGGGAAAATTTTTTTTGAGGGTTATCCCTTGCCTAATATATGATCCATAAAGTGTGGCGTCTATTAGTACTTTTGTCTTTTTGAGTTTCGGCGACGGTAGTTGTTCCTGTTGACGTACTGCATTGCGAGCTCGTAGTGGCCCTGCGCGAGGAGTAGTTGCACTTGGTGACGTATGAGGTGGACCTGTGTGGACGACATAAGCATGATCTGCTCTTCCAACGAGGGCTCCTCGCTCGATTGGTCTAGGGATCTCTTGGACATTGTTGGATGAAGAGATGGTGAAATTTTTCCGTCATCGGGACAGAGAAAAAAATATTCCTTTTTGCCTATAAATTTTGCATCTCTATATCGTTATCTAACATACTGTTGAAGAAGGTTGTCCGCAACTCAAACCATCTTGTCAGCAACGTGCCCAACGTGGCTATTATGAAACAGCTGAGTAGCTGCAACACCCACCACAACCAGCCCGTGGGGAAACTGCCGGTGTACACCCAGTTCACGAGAATATTTATCACCTGCACCGTGATGCCAAAGTCCCACGCCAACTTGGAGCGCCCCACGATGATGGTGAGGAAGAAGACCGACAACAACGCCACGAACAACCACATGATGAAGAGCGTGAGCCCCATGGCGTTGTTGACCTCGACCAATTCCCACAGGAAGATCCAGTCGACCTTGAAGTCGTACCCATTGAGGCTGGCCACGAGGTAGAACACGATCAACGCGGATAGGTAGTAGAAGCACTGTAAGACGATGATCTGGAACAAGAGCTTCGACGGATTGTTGATGTCGCCTGAGTGTGATAGCAACGAGGTGTATTGCATGGTTACGGTGGCCAACGGAGGAGGGTTTGTTCGTTTGCGTGAATTTTTTTTTTTTTCCTATACTCTGCGCGTTCTCTATTTACTCTTTTTCTTGTTCTTGATCTTCATACGATCTGTTTTGGTTTTCTTGTAGCTCCTGCCTTCGTCTTTCTTGACTTCTATAGCTTTTCTCTTTTTGGAGTTGACCTTCTTGCCGTGCTTGGTGAGTTGGTCCATCACTGCTCCTTTGAACCATGTTCTCTTGGGTCTTGCGTGGATCTCCTGCTCGTGTTTGATCAAGTTGCTGGCTTTGTTTAGCTCCATTTCGGCACGGAGTAGCTCCTTGGCTTCTTTTTCCTCTTGCAACACCTCGTCGATGACAGACTCCTTGGACTCGATGGTTTTGTATGTCTCCTCGGCTTGGTTCCAGTCGACGGTTCTAGCAACACCTTTGCCGTTCTTTATCGCCGACTTGACGATGGCTCTTTCCTGGCTCGATTCACCGACAAAGGAAATAGACGTACCGTCTCTGCCAGCTCTGGCGGTTCTACCGACTCTGTGCAAGTAGATTTCAAACGTTTTGGGCATGTCGTAGTTGATGACGAGCTCGATCTTGGGGATATCCAAACCTCTGGCAGCCAAGTCAGTACAGATCAACACGGGGACGTCCAAGGATTTGAAGTTTTTGACATTCTGCAATCTCTGTTCCTGTGATAATGCACCGTGCAACTCCGAAACCTTCAACCCTAAAAGACCCATGATGATTCTCAACTTGTGGGCGGTCTCCTTTCTTGAGACAAACACGACCACTCGGTTGGTGATACCCTTCAACAACTGGTGCAACAATGCAGGCTTCAACTGGTCTCTCTTTCTGATACGCACAAACTGTTGCAACAACGTGGAGGCGACTGATTTGGGCGGGTCAATCATGATCCTCACGGGCTTTTGCAACGACAACTGGATCAAGTCCTGGATTTTGGTGTTCATCGTTGCCGAAAACAACAACGTCTGTCTCTTGTGTTTAGGAATCAACGACAATATCTCGGTCAACTCTTCTTGGAACCCTTCTTCCAACATTCTGTCGGCTTCGTCAATCACCAAAACCTGGATGTCTTCCACGCTGAACGACGGCGAGTTCCGGATATGGTCGATAAGTCTACCGGGCGTGGCAATGACGATATCGGGACGTGTCTTTAACTGCTCTTCCTGCTGTCTCAAGTTCAACCCACCAACAGCCAACCCGAGGTTCAAGTTGTTGACGTACTGCGAGAGCTTCTTGCCAAAGTCGTACACCTGTAGGGCCAACTCTCTGGTGGGGGTCATGATGATGACTTTGGTGGAGGTGGAAGGCTTGTAGAGTAATCTCTCGATGATGGGGATCATGTAGGCACCGGTCTTACCACTACCGGTCTGGGCACCAGCGACGATGTCCTTACCGAGCAAGGCTATTGGGATACTCGCAGCCTGGATAGGCGTTGGCCTGGTAAAGTTGAGGTTCGCAATACCTTTCAACACCGGACGTGATAACTGCAAGGACTGGAAGGTGGTGTGAGCTTGTTGTGGGGATGACTCCTCGTAGAACTCAGCAATGGCTTCTGCTGAGTCTTCTTCGACGGGTACCTCAGCCTGGGTTTCTTGGATGGGTTGTTCTTCCTCTTCTTCTTCCTTCTCCTCCTCCTCTTGGTTTCCCATTCCAAACCCGTCGAGTGCTAGCTCGTCGTCGTCTTCGTCTTGTAACCCACCTTTGTTTTTGATGATCTCATCTAAGTCGACTTCTTTCACCTTGGTCTCTTCTTTGAAGTCATCAAGGGTGTCTGTGGTTTCTCCGTCGATAGCAAAGTGAAAATCAGGGTTGATCTCTCTTTCTTCCTGGTTCTCTGTCTCTGACTCGACCTCTGGGACTTCTTCGTCGCTGTCTATGGTAAGTATGAAATCTGACATGGCTGTGGTGATGAGATGACCTTGGGAAAAAGGAAAAAAAAAAATTTCGGGGGTTTTTATTTTTCGGCGATGATAGCGCAAACTGGACAGCGGGGGGATACAAGGGTTGTGATGACAAGTTCCGTGAATAACACTAGGGATGTAGGATAGAGGTTCTGATCAGTGTCAATTAAATTCGTTCGCGTTGAAAAAATTTCTTCTTGAAGATTGTAGCAACCAAGATGAGCTGGACAACACCAACAAAGAAGATCAATGTCCCAGGGGACGTGGCGAGGTTCAAGCAATCGGAGGCGTGTCGGAAACTTCAGAGCGGGATCTCAGAGATTGTTCAACTAGTGCAAGGGTTGCAAGTGCCAGCGGGAGGGTTGGATGCAGCAATAGTGACGAGAGGGGACGTGCCAGCACAACCGAAGATAGAATTGAATGGCAACTGTGGGAAACTCGTCGAGATATTCGATCAGCTCAGTCGGGCAATAGATGAAACACCTCCGGTGCACGAGTCGTCGAGGTTTGGTAACAGGGCGTACAGGGAGTGGCTGGAGAAATCTGATGGGATTATCGAGAGGGGGTTACTGCAGCTCGAGTATGCAGGGGACGAAGGGCTTGCCAAAGAGGTGGGGTACTATATATTCAACTCAATGGGGAACAGCACGAGATTGGATTTTGGGTCAGGTCACGAATTGAGTTTTACAGCAGCGGTGATTGGCTTATTGGAGTACGGGGTGGTGGGTCGTGACGGGTCTCAGTTGTTGGTTTTGTTTGGCAAGTACTACGACGTCAGCCGCAAGCTTATCTTGACGTACAATTTGGAGCCGGCTGGATCGCACGGGGTGTGGGGTCTTGACGACCATTTCCATTTCCTGTACATCATGGGGGCCAGCGAGTTTGTCGAAGATGGATCAGCCCCCGCTATTCGAAACTCATTGACGCCGCGGGTATTGAACTCCTACAAGCTCTGCAACTTGTTTATAAACTCGCTTGCATTTATCTTGAAGCTCAAGCTGGGGCCGTTCAACGAACACTCGCCTGTCTTATACGACGTCATCTCCAGAGTTCGTACGTGGGAGAAGGTGCGCCAGGGCTTGCTCAAGATGTATATGGTGGAGGTGTTGGGGAAGTTTCCCGTTGTGCAGCATTTCTACTTTGGCAGTTTGTATAGATTTGAATAACTACAGTGAAATATTCTGGAGGCAGTTCCTCTTATGGGTGATTTGTAGGTGGACTAGGAATGGGAAGAATTGTAAGAACTTTGCAGAAAAACATGGGTAAAAAGGAGAGGGGAGGGGTAGTCACGTGAGGAGACTAGGAGGAGGGTGTGTTGTTGTGTGTGGTGTACGGATGTCAGAGTCATTGGTGTACGGATGTCAGAGTCATTGGTGTACG